>VZTE01003591.1:1573693-1727884 GCA_013397775.1 Eulacestoma nigropectus
AAACCCCCCCCCCCCCCCCCATACAAATAATAGTAAAAACCTGATAGGAAAAGGTGCTTCTTGAATATGTTGTTAAGCTAACACAGCTGGTGGAAAAAAAACTCTATTTGAAAAAATATTGGAAATATTACGTGATTAGACAGAATCCATGTAGGTATTTTTTGCTTCTTTGCTGCAGAAGGGTATTGCTAGATAGGTTTACCTTACCTTAAAATGATCTCCAGTTTGAAACTTCTAAAGAAAAAGACTGGTTAGGAAAACTAATGGAAAGATGATGTTTCATGATGGTAGAGTTAGGTTAAATTTTGAAGTTATGACTAGGTAGCTTTTAAATTAATGGAAAAATGCCCATCTATTTTTAAGATACAGTGCCTTTTTCTGACAATACTGTTTTTTCCCTGTGCTCTTTTTTACTCCCTGGCTGACTTCTCAGAAAGGAAAAGAGAACAGAATAGGAGAATGGAAGCTAAATAACAGTACATCTTGCTCTTTGGGAAAGATAAGATAAACAATTATACACTAGCTACAGAGATAGGCAGAGAAAAATTGTCAGGAATGTGCAAAAATCTATTGCAAAATAAAAACAATTTAAGAAGTGTTATAAAATTAATCAAACTTTTTATCTTTTTCTTTTTTTAAATTTCTGCTAGGTAATAGTTTGTGATTGGAAGATTATTTATTATGGTGGCAATTGGGCACTGACAGAAAGCAACACAATGTGCTGGTGGTGTAACAGCGCTGTTATTGTGTTTTGGGGCAAATAAAAGGTCTTTGATGAAGAGCTCTGCAGCTTATGCAATTGGTGTGAGCTCTGGGAAAGTGAAATAATACTGAAGTTGTCTTTCCCTGCTCAAAAACCTGTACCTGCTTACTTGCAGTGCTCTTGTGGAAAACTGTCTTTGGCCACTAGCAACAGTATAACAGAGACATTGCGGCGGGGCAAGGGTTAAGAGGTAGGACTTCCTCAGGTCCTTGCGGAGATGCTTCACAGCTTCACAGCTGAGATGCCTTTCAAGCTGTCCAAGTACAGAAAGAATTCCCTGTCTCATCAGAGAAAGTGTTGTGTCAGTAATGTGCAGTTACTGGACCGGGTGGAGGTAGAGGACGGAATCCATGACATGCAGAGTATTATCTGTTAGCAGTACATTAAGGGGTACTAAAATGCGCTTCCAAATATTTTAATGGTGGGTTTTGTTGGGTTTCTTGGATGGTGAGTTAATCTCTCTCTCTCTGTCAGTGCCTATTACTGTTTTAAATTCAAATTATATGAACATGGAGACATTAAGAAGGATATATATGTCTAAAACCTAGGGAAAAAAACATATCCATGTGTGTCTAAAGCCATGTCCATGTCCATGGACCAGCACTAGAAAATATGCTGTTTTTTGCAGGATGGGATTGTCCCTACTGAATTTGTTAGGAAGTTTTCCATGTATTTCAGAAGGCCCTCTAGCTTTTTTATTTTGTTGTTAGATATAATTCATATTTTAATTCTATATCTCCAATGAGATGCAGATAAAAAAAAAAAAAGCAAAAATATCCAAATCCCTACCCATGAAAACATCCAGAAGAAGGATGAGGCAGCCTGCATAAAGAGAGAAGGGCTAGATGGTGTCATGGATTAAATTAGCTTTTTTTTGAAAGGAGGAAAACAAGTGGTTATGGAAGTGATTTTGGGTAGCATAAAACACATGTTGAAAGATGGAGGATTTTCAAATAGAATTTACAGCTTGGATATGAACCTGGAAGTTTGCTCTGCTTATATTTTGACCCAGTATGTGAATGGAAGAGCTCTAAATTGAGTAAATTTGAAATGAATTGCTAAAGATGGAAGAGGGATTAGGAAAGCATGTCCCTTTCAGTGCAAGACGGAGAAATGCAATAAATAAGGATTACTAGCCTGTCATAGTTTTGCTATCAGCAACATTCCCTCTAAAAATTAAACAGTTCTATAATGATCTCTATTTCTGTGCTGCTTCTGGGTGAAAACTGTCAAATATGTATGTAGGTGGTGACATTTAAATAAAATGGCACCACATTTAAAATGTATCCTGAGGTATAGCGGAAGAAAATTACAATAATATTTTTCCTATTGGAAAATAAAATACTGTTTATTAAATTAAAATTAGATGCATAAGGTATGTCCTACTTGCAGGAAGGTCAACTTCTCAGAACAGTGTCACTTCACCCAGAAAATTTCAATCCTGTTAGGACTGCCAAGCACAGACCACTTTTACAGCTTGGTATAAATAATAAATGGGTGGTAAAAAGCCCCAGATGAGGGCACAGCAAATCTCATTGTCTTCTCTTTGCAGTGTGTTGTTTTGTGCAGCTGTTCAGAGCTTGTAAAAATAGCTACCATGCCGTCCTGGTTGTGTTGTACATCGCTTCTGTCACATCGGTGTAATGGACTGACCAAAGCACCAACTGGTGGAGAGGTAACGTCTGATAGTTGAAGTGTGAACCTTTCTGTACCTTGCAAAAGCTCTTCAGAATGCTGCATTGAATTCTTTCCGGGGTTGTAGACAAGGTTACAGGCTTTGGTGGCCGAAGTCCTACAAATTCGCATACTGAATGAAGCAAATGTTGCTGAAGTAATTTAAAAACTGGGCTAGTTGTAATTGCAGCTGGAATGAGTTAACAAAAGAAGTACCTAGCATAGAGCAGATGTGCAAAATTGCCCTGAATGTATCGGCCTTTAGGTAATTGTTCACAGAAAACTGAAAATATGCTAAGCCTGCAACTAGTTGGTCTTTATTCTTTATTAATATCAATATCAATATCACTGATTACACCTGATATTGGAATAGCAGCCTAAAAGCCTTCTGAAATTAATTTAATATGAAAGCATAGGAAAAGCTGCCAATAGAAACCTTTCTTGGAGCCTAATTCTGCTCTGAAATACTCCTGTTCTTACATCCTTAGGTGTTGTGTCTTTGAGGGGAAAAGGTTGCTAATTTTATGTTACTTACTCAGAGCAGGATGCTCTTTCCTTAACTGCAACCAGAACAGCAAGGTAATTGCAAACATTTTCAGGCAGGCTTGAGAAGAACATAATTTTTGTTCTCTTTTAAACTTCACTGGGCTCAAGGAATTCACAAATACCTGTGTTCTTCAACTTCTAAGGGATCAGTGGGAGTATTAAGCAAAGCAAAGCTATCAGCAGAGGCTGAAATTCACTGAAGACAGTACACAGCTTCACTGGAAAACTTTTATGGGGTCTTCAAACTGAAAAATACCAGTGGCTTACATCAAAGACCAGAAAACATTTTCTCCTTCTGGCCATTTCTCATTTGATTCATAGAGTTCTGCTTTATTTCTGTGCAAAGGAGGCTGTATACTCAGATTCATTATATAACTGAGTCTGAAATTCATTTTATGACTTACCCTTTGATGCTGACCTCTGCAGCAGCTCAAATTCTCAGCATTTAAAGAGGGAGTACGAGTCAAAACGCTTTCATTGCAAAGACGCTGTCACATTATTATAGACTCAAGCTGAAACTAATTTAATGAATGAGGATTCTCTCTGTATCAAAGATTCCTTCCCATGGTCAGATCTATTACCTTACATCACCAAAGACCAGCAGCAGGTGCTAGTTTTGCTAAGCTAAGGCATGTATGTATATGAAAATGGCAAGGAAGCCTATGGTCCCTCTTGAACGAAGAGCAAGCTTCCAGTAACACACAGGAGGTGCATTTGCATTTATCTTAATAAATGGAAATTACCTAGGGGCTGTAGATGTCTGTCAAGTTATCGGTGGGAAATATCTCAGCCTGTGCCAGCCCTGTGGTGTGTTTTGCAGACTTCAGGACATCTAGGCAGCTGATTCCTACTGCTGAGGTGATAAAAATGTGTGCATCATTCAGGGGTACTCTGAAGAGCTACAAGTCTCCAAGAACAAAGCAGCATCTGTCTCTTCAGTCTGGCATTAAAAACTAGAATGATTTCTCCTCCATTTTCCTTTCTCTAACAATTTCTACTTAAATTTTACCCTGGAATTAGGAAAAAACCCAACAAAAAATGGATAAACCACATATCAAGAGACATGTCTCCTATCCTCATGGCAAAACAAATTTATTCCTAAACCCTTCCTAATGGATGTTTCATTAACTAAACTAGAAAAACCCCTGGGATGGGCTTACATTACATCCCCAGGCTACCTGTCTCAGAGATATCCATTGCCTTATAACTAGAGACTCTTTTTTGCCCCTAATGTCCACCTTAAAATCCTCGCTGCAATTTGTGTCCATCATGTCATGTCCCTTCCCATGCTGATGGATTTCAAGTGTATTTGTTCCATCTTTCTTCACTCACTTCCTCTCCTGATTAAAATGTTCTTTCATGTCTCTGCATAGGCCACATGCCCTAAGCTTTTGATCATTTTTACTGTTACAGGTTTTTATCTTAAATCAGTGAAAAAGTAATTATTTGTATAAAATAATCGTGCTAAATGTTGTAAAGACCAGATTCTAATGGCTTGATGAACAGAACTTCTGTAATGAAAGTGGTGATTATGGAGAATTCTTTAGATAGGTGCTTAAATGTTACTTAAGGCAATACAAATGCATGCACACACACAAATACACACAAAGAATTCCACACATATGAAAATCACAGGCAGTGTGCAAAGATAGAGACCACATATGTACATTCAATATTTCATTCCTGACTGTCTTGAATTGTTGCCCTAGAAAGGCATGAAAATGATGGGTAAAGAAGAGCGGCTTATCTGCAACAGCTCTTAGATATATTTAAGTCTCCTAAAGCAGTTTTTCATGAGCAAAAGCACTTTAGTGGAAGGTGAAAAATGAATGCTTACAGGAATGCCACTTATGCAATCTGAAAGGAATGCTAATAGAGTTTATTTTGTCAGTGATACTTGTTGTTATCAACTGAGATGTGCCTATATGTTTGATGGTTTTACGAATTCCCCTGAAAACATTATTTGTCCTGTAGACTTGGATAAAAATCACCATAAATGTCATCCTCCTTTAGATCCCGACTCTGCAGAACAGCTAAGAACATACTTAATTCTGAATAAAAGCTTCATTTCACTACTTCAGTAAGAAACAAATATGTACTTAGCAATAAGCACATCTTAAAGGACTTTTTTGCTAAATCACAGTGTTATTTTCAGGTAGTCTCATTTTCTTTAGCATTCAATGATTCAGTGCTGTATGATTTATTGCTTGTTACAATGCATCTTTCATCACTACCTTTCCTGCTCCTTTGTTGTTCTGATGTGCACTGCTACTATAAATAACGCTGTTGTGTGAGTATGAAAAAAGGGTTGCCTCCAGCAACTATCATTGTATGCTGTCACAAAGTTTGTGAAGGTTAAAGATTAATGTTTAAATAAGGTACTTAATAATGTTCACATTAAATATCATATATCTTCTATTCACTGGCATTATTTTTTCCTCTTTTGCTAAGGGAAGATGTGTTATTGAATAATGATGGTTGCAATAGCTATTTGAAAACACTGAACAGTTATTTTATAGCTGCAAATGATTCAGACCTTTTAAGTTTGGACCATTTACTGAAGAGACAATGAGCTTGTCTTGCTTTGCTCCTGTCTATTACACAGATTTTCTGGATGGAGAACACATCTTGCTATATGCTAATGCTCTGATGCTAGCCTACATCTAAAGGAGGGGCTTCAAATTTTAAATTTCTTGCAGCTGAGAGTACGTAAATGTAGCTGAGGTTTAAGCAACATTGCTTTCTCTCAGTTGACTCAAGTGTTCTGTCATTTTGTTTGTTGACTTTTAATATCTTTGCTCTAAGCACCTATGTCTTCTGTCACAATACGTGTGGATCTTCCCTGCTGAAATCAGTGCTGTCAGCTCTCCTAGCTGGGTATCATATGGGCTGATTGAGAACAGCAGCGCAATGTCTTCTTTTGAGTTGATAATTGCTCTGACAAAGCTGGTTTATTACTGCACTGAGTAGGATCTATAGATGAGATGTTTCCAGCAAACCCCTGATTTAGGAGACACAGCCTTTTATGGCATTGACATCTTATGGACAGTAAAAAAGGACCATTACTGACTGACAGGCAGAACTTGACAAAACAGCTGCTGGTAAAGTAAGAGGTAGAATTCTCTTTTATTAAAAGTCAGTGATTTATTTGAAGTACTGGGTCTCACACACATCAGTCTTAGTGTGTGTTTTCTGAATCCCAGGCAGTTCCAGCAGAACCCTGCCAGAGCTCACAGTGTTTAGGAACAGAGTTTAGGAAGTCTGAGTTTAGGAAGTCGAAAGCTCATTAACTTCTGGCTCTTAACAGACAGCTGCTCGTTGAAGAGCCCTGTCAGACCTTTGGCTTGTCAATTTGTACAAAAGTTTGGAAACATGAAGTGGAAGAATAGAGACTTGAGGAGTGAAGGGAAGAAAGCTTCTGTGAGCTAGAAATCCTGCTCTTTATCTTCCTCCATTTCAAGCTAGGACAATGAAATATGTCTTTGCAGCAGCTGGGAATACTTGAAGGTGTAGGTATGCCCATGGATATGAGACAGTGGAAAATTCAATGATATGGGAGAACTAGCTGTGCAGCAGTGTGACTAATACTGTGATGAGCCTTATGTAATCTGTCAGCTGTGTCCTTCCTCCAACTTTTTGCTGCAACCATGTGGGCAGGATCGATGTGTCAGTAACTTGTAATCACCTTGAGAAACCCACCCTACTGCCTTCTGCATCTCTAGGGTATTTTCTTATGGTTCCAATGTGCAGCATGTAGGGCTCCTGCTGGAGATACTGAGAATGAGTGCTGCTGCTGATTTTTAAACACCAGCGGAGATAGTTTTCTTTTATCTTTTTAACAGGTAAAACTCATGGAGTACCTGCTCTTCCTGCTGTCACTAATGCTCTGTCAAGCCTCTATTAACTTTTCAAGGCAACCCATCAAAGTTTAGCTAGTTTTTATATGCTGGATTAGTCCTCAAAATTCTACCTGAGTTTGGAAACAAGCACGATGCCTCACACATAGGCAGTAGCTGATTTCTGCCTTTTAAAGTGCAGACCCTGTACCGGCTGCTTTCTTTTCAGAGAATGCATGGAGTTAAAGCGGTCTTTGGAAAGCCATTTGGAGGGAAAAATTGTCACAATACTGCAAAATTATCTGATCAGCCACTTGCAAGCTGTCGTGTCCAAAGTTTCTTATAGCTGATTGTAGCAGTGGGCTTCTGGGAAAGTTGGTTTTGGGAGCATCAATGTACTTTACAATAAAGGCAGGCCACAGAACAGCTGTGGCTATTGATTTTTTAAATATAATTATGGGACAACAATCATGTGCAAATGAAATTTCATCTTGTCTCTTCAGGCTGGGGATCAAACTGAGTTTTCACTGTGAGATGGGGGAAAAAAATCACACTTGCTTTGGTCTCCAGAAGAAAGGTAGGTGTCAAGACGTGCGATGCTTCACTTTAAAGTCACGCTAGTCACATGCAGCCTTTTTTCCAGTGCACAGATGTAGGGGATACACCAGAGCAAGTTTGACAATTCACCTCCATGAATGGATTTTGTTTGTTCACTCCTACAAGCAAGTTCCCTGTCCCCGGAGAGCCTGCGCTGCTGCAGCTGAAACCCTGCCATCAGCAATCAAAAGCAAATGTGTTAATTAATGAGGAGTTTTTATGAAGTGAAGTATATCACCAGGAAGTGGCCACTCGGGCAGTGTGGTCACTTCATAACCTGGCTCCACTAGTAGGTATTACCTTGGATGGCTTTCAGGGTGCTCCATGCTGTAAAATTAACTGCTGCTCACCTCTTTCCTTTTTAATTGCTGGTGTCAAATTGTTGGGTTCACTCTTCCATTTGAAAGGCAGCAGCGAAGGTGCAGAAAGCACTGATAGCTGAACTCATTATTTATCCACTTTGTAGCGTTCAGGAGGGACATTCTGTGGCTTAATGGTCTCTGCTACAAAAAACCATTTAAAAATCCAGGCATTACATTGATGCTGCGGGTGGTGGCCAAAAACCTTAACCTTCCTGCCACTGCAGTCATGCAGGTTATATCCCTAACCTTGCATGACTGTGTTCCCCAAGGTGGGAAACTTGAGCCTGCTGGGGGACACCCAGCACTGGAGGTGAGCTGCGTTACACTGTGGGCATAGGGGCTGAGCCCAGGTGAGAAAGGTGGGGGATACTCTCTGTTACCCAGCTCTTCTCACTCACCAGCTTTGTTGATACCAGGAACAGAGGAGAGGAGGAAAATATTCTGCCTCTGACCTGAAGTGAAGGGTGTAGCCCTTAAGTGATGACATGCAGATCAGATTTGGGTTCATCTGCAGGCAAACCACTAGGAACCAGTAAGAGGCCAATGTGATAAAATCTTAATGGCTTTTTGCTTTCATGACATGTTCAACTTAGCAAAGAGTTTCAGCTGAAATAAAAGGTCAGAGAAATTACAACTTCAGCACTTTCCCTGTGGAATATTTAATTTTCTTCATTGTGCAAGTTTTAAAACATTATAGCATCATCTATTTGTAGTTAAACTAAAAAAATCCCACAAAACCAAACCTGTTACCTGACCTAAAGCAACACAGCTGAAATTTTCTATTTTCATTTCACTACCTGAGTGCGCTTATACCTCTTGTCCTCATAGTTTATTAGCACAGTTCCAAAAAGTAGTGTAGGAGAAAAAGTACAGATGGTGAAAGGCATACTCAGTCTCAGCTAGACAGAGCTATGGATATGCTACGATGTTGTACAGGTTCAGGTTAATTTTGGGCAGGTACCACAATGATTTCACTATAACTTATTTAATGTAATTGCTGACTTAATACCAAACATCTAGAGTCTGGGATGAATTAATAAAACAAATATTCTTCTTTTTTTTCTTCAATTACAAAAGTGGAATGAGAAACCGTACATATATATTATACATATATATAATTTACTGTTCTGTCTTTGAAGTCTAATGTATTTGATAGTCTGGAACAGTGATTTTAAATTCACCTATGCTTAATTATTTGATTGTGGGAAGAAATGGGATAGAGTTTGAGTTAGAGGCTGTGGGACAAAGAAGCACATGGCAGCACAGAGGGGCTTGTCTCCGCCGGACCCTGGGGGGAGGAGGGGTCACACAGCAGAGCCCTACGGAGAGGAGCTGCCGGAAGCTGACAGGCGGGGGATCACCCCATAGAAGGACAGTCAGAAAGCGTGTTGCTGATGTGGCAGCATGGGATAGGTCACGTAGTGAGTATTGCCATGTAAGGAAATGCTGTGCCTTGAAGAAGTGTATAAAACCAGCTCGTTTCTTTGAATAAAGGATTCAGATTCCGTGCCGGTCTGGGTCCGTGTCCCATTCGCTACGAATGGTGCCCTGCATCAGGGACTGGAGCTGTAGGTGAGCCATGGAGGACATGAGGGCTGGACAGTCCTCATCGGACCCGGCAAAGTCCGTGTCGCAATCACCGACATTTGATCTTCTCCTTTGACTCTCTCAACCTTCTTCAAACAGAAGAGATTTATCTTCGGAACATGTTGGGATTTGAACAGAACAAATTAGATGTTGACATGACTTTTTTTAAGCATAATTAAAATGCAAGACCCAGTCACACTTCCATACCTTTAAAAAACCATTTTATTGCATTAAATATTTAATGCTAGGACAGTTAACCCATATTCATCTTACAGGACCATGCAGGGACTGTAAAATTGCAGGCCATCAATCCTTTCTTGAGCTCCTTGAATCTATGATAAACATATGGGCTAAGATTGCCTTATAAAGTTCAGGCCAACACTCCTTGAAGTTGAGCCATATTTAAATCAGTAGAACAGATAATCCAATTCCGTTCTCTACTCTATCCAAGAGATACTATTCCCTACTATACTAACTATTTGGTAATCACTCGAGTGTGCTCATCAGGAGGAATATCACCTGCATTTTCTGGCCTTACCTGTGCTGTACTGCAGGGCAGAGACCTTGACCACCTGAGCAAGGGACACTGATGCTCATCAAACAGGGCAGCAGAAGCCAGCAAGCCTTGGCCTTAGACTTTGTGCATGTTGGGACTAAGAAATGAGACAGATGAAAGACAAAAAAAGCCAGTTGAGGTTCGAGGCTTCTAAGGGCAGAAGCTGTACAAGAAAGTGTGTGAAGTTCTCCAGTAGAGCCTTTGTTTTCATTTGCTTCTTTAGATCTTACTTTCAGTTTGTCACTGATTAATTCTTACTTTCCTACCCTTCTGGTATGGGTTATGCATCGATTACATAGATTTTTGTGTGTTTGGGAGGGTTTTTTTTGTTTTATTTTGGTTTGGGGTTGTGTTTGTTTTCTTGGTTTTGTGTGGGTTTCTTTTAATTTGTTTTTTTCTTTTGTTTTTTAAACTAACTATTCATTCATTGTGTGTCAATGATTTTCAGAACAGGAAGCTCTGAAATGTAGCCTGAGTAATTTTATATATATATATATATACATATATATATACACCTATGTATGTATAAATTTATGCAAATTTTCCAGATATTTCATTTTTTAAAATGGTACAGTTTAAGAATTGCTGGTGTCAAACTCATCATAAAAGGGAAGGTTAGTTCTGACAAAAAAGTTAAGAATCATAGCTTTTTTTAGTCTTGATGGCTCAGAATGATTATTTTTAGCCTTTTTTAAAATTACATTTGTTCATTAAAATACCTATTTCTTCCATATCAGTGCTGGAGGGAATTCAGACATGTCTACTGGCATTTCTATCATGGAACAAATAATGGACGATTTTAATTTTTTTTTTTCTTCACTGCAACATGTCATTGCTGCTTTATAAAGAGAAAGAGAATGGAGGGGGCCAGGCACCAGCAGGTATCTTATGAGATGCTCTAATTTGTGTCATTCCTTTCACAAGGTGGTGAAAGACATTTCCAGACTTTCACACCCTGAGGCAGGGCCAGATTACTTGGATTTTCATCCAAGTTCTCTAAAACGCCAGCTGCTAAGGTCTGCAAATAAACTAAAAAAAACCCTGTGTGTGTGCACGCTTCAGCTTTTTGATAACAATCGAGGCCTTTTGTAGAAAGAGAAGTAAAACTTCACAATATGATCACAAAATGAAAAATGCAATTAGGTCTATCACTAGCCAGTACACTTTCTAACCAATTTCACTGTTAAGCATGGTAAAATATGTAACAAAAGGACAGATTCTTAGTGATGTTCAAACAGTATTTCCTCAGCTCCTAACAGTAGATTTTCGAAGTTTTCTAAAGGAGACTCCCATGATTCAATTTTTTTTGACATTTTGAAAGCATGGTAAAATCTCTTCAGCAAGTCCTATGAATAAAAATACAAAATTATTCCTTTTTTTGAAGAAAAAGATATGAAATGAGAAGTCATCAAATATATTTCGTTTCTGTAGAGAAATAATTCAAAAGCTCTATATGCATATGAAATTATTTTCCTCATCACCTTCCCAAAGACGACAGATTTTAATTAATCCTTTCACTGAGAAAGATATTAAATCCTCATCTAATCCCCAAGCAGCAGTTCATATAAAGTCTGGAATCTTTTTGCATGTTCATGAGCACAGAAAACATTATTTTCTCCTGAAGCAAATTGTGCTACAAAAGCTTTGAATGCTTTGAGTGTAGAGACATTTTCCTTTTCCTTCATTTAATCTCTCACTGGCTTGATGCACGTGGATGCATAACAATAATTTTTTTTTTCCCTTCCAATTTTCTTTCTGTTCCAAAGATAAAACCTAAAGAACTCTTCAACAATTTTGGTCTTTTTAAAAGTTCTGAAAACTTAGCTCTGAGCAGCAGGCGCAACGAATGTCTCCCACACTGATTTCTGGTTTGTTTCTAATGACTTTAGCAAATTAGGTATTATATTTGCTATTTCATATATTCCGCCCACACCACTGTTATGCACTCGACACTTCTCGCAATCCTGCTTCCTTGATGATACTTATTATTTTATCCTGTACTGCTTTGTTACAAGAACAATATTACCTGTTTCAGAGGTATGTTTGGACAAGGACTGGAAATTTCTCGGCTAACTAGAGGAGATGTTGTTTTATCTGTATAGACAGTAAATCAAATCATCTCTGCTTATACATCTATGCATATCATCGCTAATGTGAAAAAAATCCACAGCTTACTTCCCAAATGTGGTCAGCAAGTCAGATCAGCTGCTCACATGCTTGGGCACAACCTGTGAGCTGAAAAGAGCCATTTATTTGCATGAAGATCTGGTGCTGCTGGTCCACAACTTACTGCACATTGAGCAGCTGTCCTCAGCTAGCTCGTGAGGGTTGCCTGTGTGCAATGCCATCATGAGGGTAATCATACCCACTCCGAAAATAACACTCTAGTTCACATTTCTCTGAGCATTTGTGCCATAATACTCACGGTTACAATGGTGAGCAGAGAATCATTAGCATGAGATATCCACATCATTGTCACCTCATTGAAATGCGAAGAGACGCAACAGTCCATTAAAATGTGGGGGCATAAAAATACTGGACTGAGTTTATTTGCCTAGTTAGAATTTGCTGCATGTTCACTGGGGATGTGAATACCTACATCAACTGTATCCACAACCTTAAACTGGTTGCTAAATTTTTAATTTTTCTTTGGACAGGCTTGTTTCTTTGAACTGTGCTTTCTGCGTTCAAGTCAGCATGTGAGGCAGTCTTGTTTCACTTCTCCATTGGATTGGAACCATAATTGAATGGTAATGGTTTTATTTGTGCAGAAATGGAAATGATAGCAGTTCATTCCCACATTTTTAATGAAAATATATTTCATAGTGTGATCAGGAACATCAATGTACTGCTAAAGAATTCCAGATAATATCTAAAGAAGTATACCTAAAAAATATATTAGCAAAAGACTATGGTGTTTTGGAAATGAAGGTTTGTATCACACCAGACTAATTTACATCTATCTTATAGTCTAAAAAGAACTGGCTTGCAGAAGACTACTTTTTATATACAAAATATATTTTATAAAAATTTTACTTTTTTTTTTTTGCTCCTGCTGGATCTTTTTTTTATTATTTGCCCAACACACACACAAAAAATTTTAAAAAAGAAATTTGGTTTATGGCATTTGATCTTCTAGTCAATGTAAGTTATTAAACACCCTGCTCATGCCAATGTGCAGTGACAGATAAGCATGAACAAAGCCTTAGAGATTTGAGCCACATGAGCTCTCTGTGAAGCTGAGACAGTATCTTCAGTGGGAATTTCTTCCCTTCTCTCTGGTTCCTCTTCCTTTCCACTGCTCTGCAGTTCAGTGAATTTGAAGTAAGTGCTGGCACAAAGCTGCTGGGGTTTGTATAACTCATCCCTTTTGCTGCCTGAACATATACATAATCCTGCTTCATGGAGATGACCTGGGATGAAATTGCCTATTATGGCTAATATTGTCTTCTTCCCCCCACCCACATACTAGTTCTGACCTGGGACATGTCATTTCATGGGTTTCTTTTCTGTCTGCACACCGGTTTTGTATGAGAGAGCAGAGGGTAAAGTGTATCTTTTTCTGGAGACAGCAAAAAACTGAGCTTCAGTATTGGAGGATGTTACATTGTCCAAACTGCTCTTCAGGTGCAGTAATGATAGCAGTACAGTACATTTATTTTATGCTACCTTAAGCTTTTTTTAAAGGGAACTTGTTCCCCTTCCATACATTGACTTTTTTTATTTCTCTGTGTGTGTGTATATGTGTATCCATGTGAAGGCAGTGAGAAAGAAGCCTGCTACTGCAGAGCACTTTTAGTCTTCTCTGCATAATTTCTTCAGCCTTTTTATAAGCAGAATTAAACCAAAGAGCAGTTGGAATTCAACTGGCTGCTTCTATATTTAATAAATAATAACTCTGCCATGAAATTGCAATTGGTAATAAAAAATCCTGCAATCCATCTAATGGTTTTCTACCTCTGTTGTAAATCTGTAATTCCACTCTGCTGCTCATCGCCACAAGACAGAGCGTATTCATTACTTCAGGTACAACTTCTTCCACAGAAAGGAGAGCAGGGATGCAGGCATTTAAAATTTTTTCTTCCCACACTTTCTTTTCTTCCCACTACCTCTCTATGGGCACATTTTTTGACCTACATTGTGGTTTGTGCTGGTCTTTTCCCATGCTTATAGTGTTGATGGATTAGACTAATTCCCTTTGTTGCCCTCTTCTCTCTCTGTAGCATCTGTAGCACTATTTGATCAGAGATTAAAGCTGGCAATGTAGGCTGAAAACATGTTCCTATATATTAATTACCATTTTTTTGCCATGTTTTGAAATTTAACTTTAAATTTTACCTAGAATTGCAGTTTCTTAAAACCTTCTGCCCAACAGAAATTCATAGCAAAAGTTCAGTTTGTTGTGAAATGAACAGCTCATTTATTGTGTGAGTTTACCTCCTCCTTTGCAAAGGAGGCTCAGCATGGTTTTAGCTCTCTGCTGATTTCACTGGCTCCAATTTGGCACTTGAGGACCAACGGTGTGGTCTCTTTAAACAGAGAATCAGGACTCTATATATAAAGGGTCTGTCAAAAATTATAGTCGAACACCCAGCTGGATGCTGCAAGTGCTCTGTGTGCCCAGAGTCGGGAATAACTACGCAGGCAGGAGCATCCAGGTGAATGAGGAATGACATCCAGAAGGGTCTGAGTTTCTGTCACATCTTCGCTTTCCAAAGCTCTTCTTTATGGGGGAAGAGATCTCTCGGCCAGGGTCAGAATGGGAATGTGCAGAAGAGCAAAGTGCTTTCTATCTTCCCTGAACTCCAAGCCTGAGGCTTACCCGTTGGATCATACCCTGCAGAAGAAGAGAGAGGTTTATCAGATCCAGGCATCCTCTGAAATCTAACAGGGGAGTAATTCCTATATCAATGCAGGCTTGAATGGGAGTAATGGAAATGACCTTTTGTGTGCACTCACCAGAGGTAGCAGACAGAAAGGTAAGGAGTGGGAGGAGAGGAGTATTTCTCTCCCAGAGCAGATATGATGTGATTATCCATACTCTGTGGATTAAGGTGGAATAAGAATTGGTATAGAAGACACTAGGCTAGACTATTTTCAGTTGGAAGGGACCTACAATGATCAGCTAGTCCAACAGCCTGTTAAACTGGTTTCGGTTCAATTAAAAATGGGAAGAAAATGCTTCTAAGAACAGAAAATGCTTCTAAGCAACAACGTGGAAACAGAATTGAAAAGGATTCCTATTTATATATGTTAAATGCATAATGTGTCAGTAGTGGCTAAGAAGTTGGCTTGTGGAAATCCTGAACCCAATTTTCCTCCAATGGCCTTCCTGTACTGTGGAAAACAGAGCTCTGGACTGCTGAGGCTCTGGCTTGTGGCTCAGAAGATCAGACAGCAAGCTGCTGATGCCAGCTGTAGACAAAACGGGAACTAGTACCTGTGTCTGCACAGCCTCTCGGCCCCCCTCTCAAGGTACACTGGTGCTCATTGTAGTTAAATGGGACCTTAAGCAGAGGGAGGAGTGGGGCAGGACAAGCATATGGTTGGTGTTTCGTTCCCTGCAGTTGCCTTGTTAATGAGCATACGGTGTGCCGGGCGATGCAGTCGGGCAGGCTGGCTGCATTCCTGCCGGCTGTGCTGGCAGCTGGCCAGGGCTCACCTGAATCCACCTTTCCCTTTTGGCAGCTTGGCTTTATTTCTGTGCTCTTTTCCCTTTCCAGCTGCAGCGCTTTGAGAAGGGCAGACAGTGCCTTGGCAATTGGAAGCAGAAGATTTTGAAGGAAAAACTCTTTCTGGTGGTGATGGGAGCTGTGAATTTATTCTACCTACTTACTGGCATCTGTACACATAACTACATGCCAGCACCTGATGGATGCCATACATTTTGGCCACCTGCTCAGCTCCTTAAAAGTTAGAACACTCCAAGTGACTATGTTGACTGCTTCAATATTTTATAGGAATGCACATTCATCAGGCATCTGTTTCAGTTCGTGGGGCTTGGCTCTTTTTTTGTGGAAGCTACTTGCCATTCTAGTCACAGAACAGGAAGAAATTCTGCTCTGCAACATGCTAAATGAATGGAGAATCAGGCCCTTGCAAAATATATGATTTCCTTGATGGTTATATTGAGGGGAACGGAGTGAAGAGATTTGAAATCTCAGGGTGTCTGACAGTTCCACTAACACAATATTCATATTTAATGGCATTCCTCTCCCTGTTTTCTTTATCTGCTTGCTTCTTTTCAAAGATAATTCCTTAAGGATTGCTCATTCTTCTGCAAAAGTTTCTTAACAAGAAATGAGAAACGGATGTGTATCCCTTTTGCAAAATGAACCAATCTGGAATAAGACTACAAACAGCAATAAAGATGCAGAAAAAATTCCTCTTTAAAAAAATTGTTTAAGTTATATAAGAAAGAGAAACAACCGGCTTGCATTTTCTCATTTATTATAAAAACGTTCTGTGATTTTTACAACTCCAGTGTTTTACTATGGGTGAAATCTAGGTGTTTGCAAAAGATCTGATTCAAAACTGACATTAAGAGGAAAATTCAACTTGCTGTCAGTTTGGGTATCTGATTCAAAACTAGATAGAGACTAGACAGGTGAGAGATCAGCCTGGAGCCCAGCATAGAGCACTTATCTCATTCTGTGATGCTTTTAATATTTCAAAATTAAGCTTGTTCACATTCTGGATGAAAATCAAACTCAAATTTTTCCATCAAAGAGAAGGGCTCTTCAGCTGTAGTTGCTAGTCTCTAACTCCAGAACCAAGAAATTTGGGGATGCAGTGAACACAGTGCACTGTTAGTTGGCCCTGTGACCCAAGGTGATCCATGTGGCACAGATGGGACAGAGTCACAACCCCCAAGTCTCTGCAGACGGTAGCTGAAATTCACACCTCACAAAGAGCAGCCTGGGAATGGCTAAGTTTGGCAGTGTCAACATCCTGCTGCCTAGTCCTGCTTTGGGATGCAGATCCTGAAATAAAATGCTTGTGAGGAGGTTAAAACCAGCTTCTGAGATCTTGCTTTGACTCCTGAATTTTCAAATCCTAAGTCACAGCCACTTCACTCTGGAAGGTAGAGAATGGGTGTTAGAGGTTTCTGTCAAGAAAATTCAGTAACTGTATATTTAGCCTATAAAAGATCATTGCTAGTTCAAGTCCTCGAAGATTTAGAAACCTGATGTCATCCCCACCTGGAGGGACTAAAAACATTGTATAAATGTGAGTGGAAATGTGTGGCAGAATACTTGCATCTCAAGTAAGGCACATACGGAGCCCTCTGTTTCACACACAGCAGTGGCCTACAAGAGTCCAGAAACACGGGCATCCCTTCCCAGCCACATCCCAGGCACTGGGACCACATGAAGACTTTTTTGGTTCCAGATTTGAGGGAATCAGTCTGGCCTGTTTGGGTATTGCCTACCCGAGATGCACAGATCTGCATCCCTCTGGAGGCACAGCGCCAAAGGAAACCAAAGCACATGCCAAGCAGCTTGTACGTTAAAGGAGAATGAGTTTCTGACAGACAACAGGAATTGTGTCACTAATGTGTCAGTTCTGCTCTCCTGTGCAGCAGGGATGAGGGAACACAGCTGTAAAGTGGTGCTATGCTGCCAGAGCCGGCAGCTGAGTCCCTCTGAATTGCCCCAAATGTTCAGCTTTTGGGGAGAAGAGCTGTGCCTTGGGAAGAGCAGGCCAAACTTCCTCTTCCAAAGCTGGCATATAAAGATTTGGAGAAGCATGGTTTTTTACAGAAAAGCAATTAACTTGCTGCTCTTTCAGAAGTAAGAAATATCTCATTCTCTTTCGTCTTACAGTCTGCTAGCATTATTTGTTCTTTGAATTTAATATGATTATGCCAAACTACTCCAGGGTGCAGAAGCTCCAAAGAGCAAAAAACCAAATATTTTTTCAATTTACTCCAAATGATGTCTAAATACAGCAAGGGAAATCTACCATAAAGTCTCAGTAAAAAATAATAATGACTTGAGCAGATCTTTTTTCTGCCCATTTCATATAGGCCTAATCTTTTTAACAACTAGACACATTAGAATATTTACACTGGCTGACTTTTGGCAGATTATCAACATCATGCACAAAAATACTGCCACACAATAGTTTCTGTCAGGAAAATCAAGATACAGACATGGATAGTGCAAGAGGAACCAGATATTCCTGCACAGTTTCTCCTCCTACTACTGCTGAGTTTTGGATTGTAACACTCCCTGTGATGGCACCTCTGCCTTCCATGGAGCATCCACAATGTGGTTTACAAAACGACCCATCTCTACCTATTGCATTTCACAGCTGTTGTGCAGGAAAGACCAGCATTTTTGTATGATGATTTTCAGGCTTAAATAATGAAAATCACTAATTTGTACCTGATCTTTAAAAACTTTGATTCATTGCTTCTTTTTTGTTTTGTTTTTCCTTATTTTTTTAACCTTTTCTTTCCAGAGCTACCTGCCTTCATACATCACATCACATCACATCCCATCCCATCCCATCACATCACATCACGTCACATAACGTCACATCAATCTCCTAGTTTCACTTTCTGCACTTGCACAGGGTTTTCTCCTCTTTCCAGTCAGGAGTGCCATGCCACTGTGGGGAGATTCTCCCCCCATGTTTCTGCACATGGAGGTTATCAGTTTTGTTGCACACAACCACAGAATACTCTCTTCACCTTTCAGCAGAACCATTTATGCTCTTAGGTTTTCTGATCCTTTGGTTCAAGGCTTTATTTAAGAAAACGAAATGTGTGTATCTTCTGAGACTGAGATAAAGGGAATGGCAAATGAAGGGGCCTCTAAAGCAAGTTGTCTCTATTATTCCTCCAAATAATCCATTCCTATTTCTTAAAGATTATTTCAATATCTTTCCAACTTATGAAGCATGCTGTGGCGCAGTTCTACAGTACAGAGACTTAAAAAAAAAAGTTAAGAAGGAAGAAGCATATTTTATTATACATTAGATAAAAAACTCTCTTACAATAATAATTGGAGAGAATTTTATATTAAAGCAGAGAGAAGACTCAATTTCTCTTCCTGTCTCAATCTCTTAAAACATTGAAAGTTCTCAGAGACTTTTCAAGGTCCCAACAGAGGAAAACAACAAAGTCTCTTACAGGAATCAATCAGCTATTTCTTCAGCACAGAGGAGTTGCTAGGATTTGATCTTGCCTTTTGTAAGCTTCTGAGCTTCAATCATAAAAGTATTGTATTTTGCTATTCATTTCAGAGTTTGCTTAATCTCAGCATGGAGAGTGGAGTGGGGAATAAATTCTGAACATCAAATTTCAGAGAGTTGTGATGACTTGTAGTGGCTTAAAAACGAGATATTTTATTCTAGGGAATTAGCTTAATTCTAGATGCGGTACCACAGACAGCCCATGGCTTCAAATTCTGTGGCTAAACAGCATTTTGACAAAATGCTTAACAAAAGGTGGCAGAGACTGTAACTGAGAAATACTCACTGGCACAAAAGCTGATAGAGACGGAAAACCTGAATTAGCCCCATGTAGACTGGAGAGTGCTGGAGCAGGGCACAGTATAACCTTTTGCAACACCATAAGCACTACTTAGAGAAAGCAGCTGGCAAAGTCACAAGAGAAGTCACTCTAGGTTAGCCCTGAGAGCTGCACATGGTCTCGCGCGTGGTGTAGATACTGAAAAGCCTCTTGGTGCCTGTAATATCCTCGAGCTTAACAGCTCTGTAGGAATGAAAGTGCAAAAAACCCACCAAACCCAAAAGCTCAGTGTAATACATTTTAACTCTAGCAAAGAAAATTCTGTAAATATAAGAAAGAAAGGTAAGAAGGAAGAAGAGGAAAAAAAATGGTAAAATGTTTTCAAGAAGCTTGGATGCTACCAAAATACTTAGCACAGTTTCAAAGTCAACCTGTACAATCAGTCAGAAAAAACTTCAGAACTATTTCCTCCTTCTTTTATTTAAAATATATATGAGCATTTCCCCAGTGGCTTCAGCAAAATACAGTGGTTCTATAGTATTTCTTTTTATCTGAGCATGTTCTAACCTATGAATCATTTGCCACTGTTAAATATTGATCACTGGTGCATATTAGTCAGATCTGATTGCTTTGTGACTGGTACTGATTATCTGTATCAGTCTAGACTGATTCCCTCCTCTAAATGACTCCACTGAATGACTCCAATGACTCCAGCATCTTCTGGAGAGTCTGAATATTGCTCAGACACTCAGAGGTTTCTGCAGTCTCTAGAACAGCCTGGTCCAAAGCCTTAGATCAGACATGTCCTAACTTGGGAGGGTTCAGAGTCAAAACTTGAACCTGAATTTCCCTGAATTTCCCCTGCTATTACAGGCCCTAGGAGCTGGAGGGCCATTTAGTGACCCCTCTCTTGCTGCTTTTGTAGGCAGGAATGGGCACAGTCCCACATGGATAAGGGACAAGGACAATGTGCGCAGGCTGTGGAGACCCCTGCTCCAGCAGCTAGGGAGAATGTGTGCTGTGCTGGCAAGAGAGAGGAGTTTAAAGACTCCTGAGCTCCCCCATGGCCATCTGTGCCTACATAAACACAGGACTGGGTTTTGCCATGAGCCAGTAAGGGGAGATTGAATTGGTGGGGTGTGAGTGTGAAATGCACCACATTCTGCTTTGGATTGCACTGTCATTGAGACAGAGCGTCTTTGCAAAGCTGAACAAGTGCTGGATTTACAAGTGACTTTGAGCTCTGGTCAGGGAAGGTGAATGTACTGTCATCTGTCACCTTGGGGTAAAGCTGGGTAACGCCACTGTAGATGGGTAAAAACATCTAAATAAACAGACGGTATGTGGGACCAGTGCCCAGAAAATCCATGAATAGAGAGATAATTGATTACCTTGTTCTGGAGAGTCTCTAAGTCTTGAGCCTCTAAGTCTGTAGGAGCCATGCCTTTCCAGAGAGGTTTTCCATACAACGAAGAAAGCACTGCCTTCCTGGGTGTGCAGCACACTCCAGCTCTTTGCAAAGGTGAGGGAGAGGTCTATTTATGAAGTCAGGTAGATATTGATAGGGAAATTGTGATATCTTAAGCCTACAAACTTAATAAGGTTTTGCTAATACAGGAGAGAGTGTTAGTTCTTGTTCCATAAGACTGCAGGTAATCAAAATCATAGTGGGCTCAGCTAAGGTAAGTAAGCAAAGCTGCTGAGTGGAATACACAGACTCCTGGGCTTAGTGCAGGGAGGAGGTCCATGCTTTTACAGGTGTGCCTGACTCCAGAGCTAACAACTTGGGGTGCGAGGCAATCCAGAGTCGACAAAGAACATGGCTGGGTCCATGTGTGCTGACTTTGTTAGTGGCTGTTGCTGCTGGAAGGAGTATGTGGATGGCTGTCGTCAGAGTTGTATCAAAAGAAAGCTCAAAAGGATGCCAGCTTGGCTTTGTTTTTTTTTTTTTTTTCCTATCACTCAGCTGCACTGAAGCCCGACACCTCTGGTAGCCAGTGGTGGAGCAGTGAGAAGCTGGTTTTGTGCTGCGCTTTTACGGGAGAAGCCTGGCTGCATTAACTCTTACTAAAACAAGCAGCTAGACAACTTAAGCAAAATCCAGTGATGGAGGTCAACTCCACAGAAGCCAGCAGCAGCTCCCAGGGAGGCACCGGCTGGCTGGATCTTACTCTTGTCACCTGCACTGAAACGGTGACTTTCACAGAAGTGGTGGCAGAAGAGGAGTGGGGATCCTTTTACTATTCCTTTAAGGTATTCTTTTAAGGCGTGCATTACTTTTCTCATATGCTTGCAGCTTTGGAGCCTTTTCAGCACATATGTGGAGAGGCCACTAAGATGATTGAACTTTTTTTTTTACCAGGTATTGGTAGTTTTTTTCCCTGCGAAGACAGCTGACAGCATGTGTGAGGCATTAACTGAAAAGCAAAATACTTGTAGAAATTGGACTTCAGATTTATGTGTCTTAGCTAACTCTATCCCAAGAGTAACTCTATTCCAAGAGAGGACAGTACTGTTTTTCTGTAGAGGTATTGTAATTATACATGCATCTTTAGTCAAAAGCTTGTATTATTTTTAACACATTTTTTGAATGTAATTTCTTAGAGGCATCATCTTGCCCTAAGGGATTTCTTTTTGATTTTCCAGCTGCAACAAACGTACACACAAGGGGGGCTCTTGTTGTTTGGGGTTTTTTTAATCATGAGGGACAGGTTCTAATTTGTTTGTTTGTTTATAAGTTGAGCGGGGGTTGCAGTATCTTTTGAAAGCTGTTGTTAATGCACTGGGTGAGTCATTCAGTAGTGAATGCTGTTGAATTGAATGGGAAGTGTATTCAGTCATCTCCAAAGCTAAAAATCACCCTAGCAATATGTGAATGTAGGAAGAAGATTAGAGAAGTTCTGAAGTTCATATTTCCTTCAGATTTCTGTGCCTGTTGCCATTGCTTAATTTCATTCTGAATGCCATGTGTCTCTTTACTGTTATGGCATGTTGTACAAGTTCAAGTTATTAAAAAATCTGACTAGGAGTACCCTGCCATTCCTTCTGGAGCTCAGGACCAAAGAGATCAATTTCAGCTGGAAAGATACAGGCACTTAATCCTCTGACAACATGTGAGGTAAAGGGGGATATATTCAGAAGCAATTTTTGTATCTGTGAGATTGGCGGTGCTCTGACACAATCCTAGTGGAATCAGTGGAATTACAGCAGGTTCCCACCCCGATAAAGAAAGAGGTGATCTGTAGTGCTAGTCTTAATTAACGAGGGTCTCTTTTAACATGCTGCTGATAATTGTTAAGATAGTACTTCCTACTTAGGATTTCAAGGGTGAAAATTATTTTTTATTCCTTTTTTTCCTCTTTCCATGTTAGACTCCTAAACTGCTCTTGAAAAAAAACCAGAAGGGACTAGCAAAATACTTTTAACAACTTTCTCTTTATCTCCTGTCTTCTTTTCACAGTTAGGGCTGTAAATCTGAACAATGTCATGGGAGCAGTATTTTATAATGGTAAAAGTGACAATTAATTCCACGATTAGAAAGTCCCCAGGCAGAAAAATGCTCATTAATAGGAGAGATTGAGTAAATTACAATAATTAGGAAACCGAGGATAGTCATGCATGCTCATCCATTGCTAAAGGAAACTATTCTGTAGCCGAGAGCTTCTCGTTAGACTTGCACTTGAGTCTCTGCCGGATGCCTGGCTCTGGCATGTATAGCATGAACTTTGCAAGGAGACTCACTGATTTCACATCAATTACTAGCTGTTGATAGGCATGGAAATATTTTGACTCTAGAGACGAGTGGCAGCTGGTGCAGCTGTAGGAAAGGAAGGAGAAAGCACCTGCTCTGATGACTACAGTGCAGGGAAGACAGGGCTCCCTGCCAGCAATTTCAGGACTCTGTAAAACTCACATGTGGAAGGTACTGCTGATACCTGTTGACTCATCTGGCTGTCCTCCACCAGCTCTGCCCATGTTGTGGCTGTGTCCTTGCCCACTTCAGAAAGCCAAGCCGCATCGCCTTCCTGTTTACAAGGCTGTAGACAAGCAGCTAAAACAATATAAGTTTCAGTTTGGAACAGGTTGAATGAATTTGAAAAACAGAGTTCAGTGTTCAAAATGTAGCTTACAAATAGGGTTTGGGCTTTTTATTGGGATTTTCAAACACATTGTAGCCTGTGGCTGACTGTGAAGGCAGGGTGGGTGAGTGGTCACTACACAGGTTGACCCCAGAGCCTGTGTGCCAGGGTGCAGACAGAGCACTCAAGTTATTTCTGCCTGGAAAACACAGGTGTTACCTATCTTATCAAGGCAGTCATAGGAAAACATGCTCTAAACTGATAAACGGAGACTAGGGAGTGACATTCCCTACATGTGCTAACGGCTTTTTAATGATTTTATCCAATGACAGCTGTGCAGGGTGTCTCACATGCTGTTCAAACTACACAAGTATGCACTGGTGTCTTCTTTTCCTCCCAAGCTGCAAAACGACAACCTTTGCCCACCCCAGGTAATGTGTGTGTTATACTCTGGTGGCAATGTGACAAAAGTAAAATAACGTGCCTCTGAGCATTTCAGTGCCAGAAAGTCCTGTGACAGGCTGAGCTGTGAGTGCTTCTCTTTCAGAAAAATTTGAGCTTCTGTCTATTCCTCTGCTTAACAACTAAACCTGCACAGTTTCAGATTAGAGAGTATTTTGCCAGTTCAGGTTTTTGTTGAATTTTTTTTTGGGTTGGGGGGGTGCGTTTGGTTGATTTATTTTAGCTCAAAAATGGAGCATTTCCTCCACTTAGAGGAATGCAGATTCTCTTCTGGTAGTCATTACTACAGAAGTGCCAGCTGCGTACCAAAGCTTTGCTAATGAAATCTGATGTGGGGCCATGTGAGCTGACTAAACTGACTCTTGGCATACAGAATTGCAGCTTTTGGGGCAGGACTGGGTGCATCCATTGTATCCATGCACCACTCAGCATGCAAGATGAGCTGATGCTTCCCATGGCAAAGGCACTGCCTCATTCCCACAGACATTTAGGTCTTGCTGCTGTGTTATGGCAAATTGCCCCTGAAAACCCAGACCATCTTTCTTCCTGGGTGCCTTTATATGAGGTATCCAGGTAGGTTACTGTCTTAAACTACAAGGAATTCTGCTGGCTGTTTCAGCACCTAATTTAGAACAGATGTGCAAATTGGTATTAATTACAGCTCCAACATCTCAGGCCAGAGGAGAGTTCATCACATCCCTTTACAATCTCCTCCATATGTGCTTAATCCATGTGTAAAAGAACTCTAAGTGAGCATCAACTGCACCTGCCAAATACAGTAGTCCAGAAAGAGCAGAAGTCATCTGAACACCTGAGGCCTTCCTTCACTTTAGGACCTTCTTAACTCTGCAAACCTGACAAGGTACAAACCAGAAACCTGGAGAAAAGCTGGAATCTCAGAATAGGTTTGGCCTGATTTTCAACAAGGTTTAGGAGGCCTTGTTAGGGCTGGAGGAAGCATCTACTCAGGCACTCAACAGCCCAGAAGCTTCCACAATGGTAGGAGCACGTGCTTGTGCTCAGAAAGATTGGGTAGGGATCATCTTTATTTTAAAAGCTCTGCTGAGAAAGGAGATGCCCTTTTATGCAGGAAAATAAAGGTTGGAGTGCTCAAAAGGAGAAAACTTACAGTTGCTGTTCCTTTCTCAGTGGGACTCTGTTCCCACCATAATTTCCTTCCCAGAAGAGCTGGGAATCCATCAAGTAGTACTTTTTGTTTCCTGCTGTGTAGAGTTGAGTCCTCACCTGTACAGCAGGACACAAAGGTTTTGTTGTTTACACCCAAAGTTGTCGGAATTCCCAATGTCTCCTCTGCCAATTGGGAACCCCAACCACTGGTCCAAATGTTGACATGCCCCTGTCTCTGGCCCCATGAGCCGTGGTCCCTGTGCCATGCAGCATTAGCACAGCAGTGACACTGAAGTGTTACAGCTCTCAGGAGGAACTGTGTGCCTGTCAAAACCATCACAAATTATTTTAAACATATGTCTTTGAGTGCCCTCCCCCCACATCATAGCATTCCCTGTACCTGTGTGGTTTAGCCCGTGTAGCTGATATTAAACAGGACAGCACAGCCTAGCTCAAGTAAGCACAACTCTAAGAACATGGGCTGCTTATCCATGGAGCTAATGCTCTTTACAAAGGTTGGGGTTTTATATCTCCAGCAAAGAGCTGAGGAGACCAGCATGTTGAGAGGACTATCCAGTTACATGGATTTGGCTCCAGGTGTTCTCAGAGACAGTTGTAGTTGCAGTCTGATGTCCCTATCCTTTCATCCAAATGTAGAAGTTGCTTTATCTCCTGAAAAGCATTTGCTTATGTTATTGCTCATTCTGATTTTCAAGCAAATATCACAGAGCATCTCATCATTGAATACATAATAGGAAAATAATAATGGGTGCTGTCAGATTTCTGGAGTAATCTCTGCAAATGCAATCACACATTTTAGAAAATAGACATATCAAATAATTCAGAGGTAACTGCAATCTTTCAGTGAGGGAAGAGGAGGAGGATTAAGTTTACACAAATAAGGTGTCAGGGACTCCTGAACACAGCCTCTGCAATATGCTGTAATGACTGTTGCTATTCCTGAGATGCTGCGCTGAGAATGATCTCCTTGGGAAACTGCTGCTGCAGTGCTGTTGGCCAGGCTGGCCTCATCCAGCAGCTTAAATGAAACACAGAAGTGATCTGGCAGTACGACAGCCCAACTGGGAGCAGCTCTGAGCCAACAGATTTGGGCTGTTCTACACTAGCAACCCTCATACTACTGTCCTTGTGCTCCACACAGGCACATGATTTGCACCTGTCTGCCTCTCTTATATAAATATGCCTAGAAAGTATATGTTTTTCACATTTTTTGAGATATTTTAATTTTACGGATTAGGCATACTTAATAATTTTAAGTGATTAAGAAAAACAACACTTTACAGTTTTAAATAGGGCTGTCAAAATCATCCCATTATGGATGGACCTTTGAGTGACCTAATATTATCTTTCCACATAGAAAATATTCTACAAAAAAAAAAACGGTATATCATTAAAATTTATGTTTCCTGATGACATTTAAATCAGGAATATCCTAACTCTGTAGAAGTTTCCTAGAGTGCAATGGGTAAAACATCCTGCAATAACTGAACAGTACTGCCTGCATTTGTTACCTATCTTGTACCAAATCACAGCAGAATGGCAAATAAGAACTATTTGGTAATAGAATTGAATTAGTCACATTTGCTACTCACTGTCACCGTCACACCTATGGAGAATTTTTGAGCAGGGCTGGGGCTTGTTCAGCTGTTGAGGTTGGAAAGATCACTGCAATTAGCATGCATTAGCTTGTGTGCACTGAAGGGACCCTGCTCATCCATGGTGGTGAAGTCAGAGCTAAGAAATAGGTTTTTTAAAAGACCAGAGGTTCACCAAAAAAAAAAAACCAACAAAAAACAACAACAACAAAAAAACCTATACAGCTTTGCTAGATTTCAAAGAGATGAGAAAGTAATCTTAATAACAAAATCGACCCTTTCCATGAGAAAGTGTCCCAATTTAGTGAATAGACTTTCTCAGCTTGTCTGTTTCCCTAAGTCTAGAAGGAGGAAAATATTATAGATCTTTCCTCTATGTAATGCATTCACATTCCATACTATGAGTGACATACCATATCTACATAAACTCATGCAAAACTGCTTCTCAAGCTCAACAGAACAGAAAAAATCAACTCATGTTCCTTCCAGCTGTGTGTTTTTTCCAACGATAAGGACTCCTTGGGAGCTGACTGTTGCCAGCACCTTTGATATGTTGTGAAGGTTTCACGTGGCAATGCATCTCAGCATTGCCAGAATGTCCCATAACCTTGTGCTGGAAGGATAACCCAGGTAGTCAGTTAGAAAGCAGCTCAGTGAGGCAGCCTCTGCATGGTGGATAGGAGGGCTATCAAGCACAACCAGTAGCATTTAAATGACAAAGCAGCAGTCCCAGAGTCAAACCTGGGGCTGAACTAGTGTTTATGGACTTTGAATCAGGCTCCAGCCCAGGCCATGCTAATTAAAAAAAGAATGAGCTCCTAGAGGGCTTGGTGCCTGCCCAAATGTGTTTCTCTCAAATTCAATCATAATGGAAACACTTTCAAAGACAAAATATTAAACTTAGCTTTGAACTTTCTTTTTTACCTTTCTTACCTTCACATGAGTTTTCCCTGGGCTTTTAAGTGCCGATCAAATTGTTTTCCCATAATTTTCAGGAACATCTTGTGTCAGCTCTATGTAGAAACATCTTCTCAGTTTTGCCTTGATAGATGGAGAACTTTTCGAAACATGTTTGTATTACAGGGGTGGACAGGACAGCTTCCTGCTGCTTGTGACAGCCAAGGCAGAAGATTTCAGTGACCATCCCACTTGTATGAGCATGTTTCTTTCTTATTGAGACACAGCCTATCAGGAAATGAATCAAGAATGTTTCAGCCATTTTTTTCAGCTTTTCTTTCTTTGAGCATTAGGAGATGAATTAATCATCTGAATCTTCACATTCAGGTGACTAGCATTTGCTGTGTGAAGCTTGCTTCTAGCTCAAGTATTCTGTTTGTTGTGCCTCCTCTTGTGAGATATTTGGTGCCCCTTACTTTTTTTCCTTCTTGACAGCCAGAATTGTTGTCTACAACTAAAGCATATGCAATGCACCTGCAGCTTTTCTTCAAGCAGACTGCTGCTGGGTTGTGGGGGTTTTTTCACAACCCAACTTGTGTAGAAAGTTTCAACACAGAAAGAAATATGGCTGTTTCCTTGGCAGTTTAATTCAGTTTGTTCTTTTTTTAGTGCATTAAAGAACCTTTATTTTGTAGGTGGTAAGCATAACCATAGTCATGACCCTTTCAGCGGCATCACACTTCATTTCTGAAAGCCCACAGTTTAAGCTGGTCACACCTGGCAGAAATTCTTCATCTCAGGACTCCAAGTAAACATAAGAAAAATGCTATCTTATATTTTTAAAGTCCTTTTTCCTAAGACTTACATGTTTTTGCCATTTCTATGCCAGTAGCCTTTACACTCATACTCTTTACTTGCGGAGTAAACTTTAATTTACATAAAGATTCCCAGAAAGATCTGAGCTGCTCATGTTTCTGTGATAAAATAAATAATACGCAACGTGTGCAAACTATTAATCTGATTATGTCTGTGTAAGTATCATTTAGTTTTAAGAATATTCCTTAAGAAAATAGGTCTTATGCATACTTGTGTGTGTGCATAATAATTCAAGTAGAGAAGAACTTCTGGAGGTCGCCTGAACCAACCGCTTGAAAGCAAATTCAAACTATGCCAGATTTCTCAGGGCACTGTCTATTCAAATATATCGAGGAATGGAAATCTTGCGGCCTCTCTGAGTTCCCACCCCAGTGCTTGACCACCCTCATGAAGAACATTTCTTTCCTAATGTCTTATCAAAATGTCCCATGTTGCAACCCTTGTTTGTGGACTCTTGCCCTTTCATTGTGCACATCTGAGAAGACTCTGGCTCCATCTTCGCTGCACCCTCCTTCTAGATAATTATAGGTAGCACTTAGACCCGAGAAGGCTCCTTTAGGGTTGCTGCTGTGGAGGAATCTGGCAGTATGGAAAAGAGGTGTTTTATTTTTTTTGCTTTGTTTATTTATTTAAAAATTCTATGAATTATATCAGAGATTTATCCAGTACCTTTAAAACTCCCTAATTGGGTTAATGAGTGTATTTCTATGATTCCTTTCAGTGTTGCTGTCCAAAGTGCAATTTGCCTTAAAGGTAAGCTGATTATAAATTCCTGATGGAAGTCAGTCAAACTGCATGGCACCTCTCTGCCTCTGAAAAATTAATCTTCCTGGGTTTATTTTTGTTTGTATATTTTTTGTGGGTTTGTTTTGTTTTGTTTTCTGTTTTGTTTTGGTTTTTTTCCTTGGTTGTTGGTTTTTGTTCGGATTTTTTTTAAAGGGTTTTAAGTTTCCATCCTAAATGAGGGATCTTAAAACAGCAAATCTGTCCTGAACATATTCAGTTTTCAATGTTCAAGACTCCAGATCTTCTACAGCAGGATCAAAAAAAAAAGCTAATCTAGACTATTCCATTTTTCTACATGATCTGCAATTAATACGATTATTCTAGACATTGAGAAAAGATTTTTCTGTTTGTTTTTCCCTCCTTCAAGAAAGTTAAATGTAATCTACTAGTGGTGAACATGACCATGAGCATGACAGTTACCTAATTTAACAAAGAGATTTATATATTCTTCTTATGTGTTAAGAACACTCTTACAAAATTGTTTGGCATGCTCCATGATTGCAGCTCTCTTACAATCTCAATGGCAGCAATGCTAACCCCATAATTTTTAAAATTATGGCAAAGATCATTTGTATATTCCCAGAGTTTATCAACTGCCAAGAAAAAGCTGTTCAGAGACTTAAGCTGCTACTGGCTTGTGATATGAGGGATCAATGCCTCTTCTTCACCCAAGAGACCAAGAACATGATGCAGGAACCCACCAGGTCAGCAGGGCCATGAATTTACCACAGACCTGCTGTCCTCGTATTAAGAGGCCAATCAGCTACTCCAGGCATGGAGCATCTCTCCCTCTCTTTTTCTATTTGCTCATTTCTTACCTGGAAATCTATTTTTTTCCAGGTTGCTCCCCAAGCAGCCTCAGCAGCTAGAGCTAAACTGTTTTAGATTGGATCCCTGTTCAAGTACAAATAAGCTTTGTCCATTTGTCCAGAGGTTGAACCTCTTCTTCTATTAGGCAACTCCTCTAATATCAGACAAAGGCTTTTGCACCTCAAAACATGAGGAACAGCACCTCCACTGGAATGGGCTATCAGGTATATCCCCATTCCACAGTCACAGCTGGTGCTCTCCAGCAGAAGGGATACAAATCAAATCCTGAGAGATTACAAAGCAAGGAAGCTGGCTGGGGAGAACTGGAAGGAGGGATGGCATTGTGGTACCAAAATGCCACCCAACATCTCCAAAAGGATTTAACAATGGTCTTGATTAAAGGGGTGATCTTTGCCTCAAATATAAAGCAGAATACACCTCTTGTTAGACTTATCCTAGCCTCTGGATTCAGAAATTTTATCAGAGAAACAAAATGACAAGCCTGTTTTATAGCCAAAGGAAAATGCACACAATCTTCAGACAGGTCTTCTGGCTTATGTTTCACCAATGAAAAGGCATTTTCCTCATTGACTAAACCTGGTTTTAATCTTAGAGCAACTTAGCAAAACAGGAATATGCGCTCTGGATGTCAGGCATTTCCATGCTCCAAACACAGCAGCCTTGTGGAACAGCAGCATGTGCAATGGCTCTAGTCAAGCCAAGGAAATCCTCTTGACTTTCATTTTTTGGTGACCTTAATAATGTCAACAGCATCTCTAGCTTTTCTAACCTGAAATAACTGCTGTTTGATGCTAGTCTCTCGTGGTATTCTCATGTAGCGTAGTTATCAACGTCCATAGCAAAAGAAGCCCTTGTCCACAGAGGTTTGGGAGATATTATAATCTTCCTTTCTATCAGAATGCTTCTGGTGCTTGCACAACATATTATTGAAAAATGTTTTCTGTAAATTACCTTGTCCAGGACTGTTACTAAGAAATGATTTTTGTTTGATGAATGAACAAGACATGAAATTAAACACTTCTATGTCTAAGCAACCTGAAGATGATGAATAAAACTAGAGAAAATTCAGCTGGAGTGAAATTCAAGGATCCATCAGCTATCTCTCTAATCTAATAACTATTTTTAAGACCTTCACTGATGAAAGTTTTACCAGCTCAATCAATCTCTCTATCTATGATACCTTTTTTTCTTTTTTTCTTTTTTTTTTTTCTTTTTAAATTTTCATCCTGAATTCTGTGCTGTGCTGTGATTTTTGTCCAATCTGCAGTGGATCTAAAGAAGAGATTAGTCCTTTCCTTTTTTACATCAGTCTTTTTGCGTCCTCAAGACTATGTTCATCTTTTCCTGCACTCGGCTTTTCCTGGATTTAACATCTTGATTCATTCAGCCATTTTGCCTGACTATATCCTTTAAGTCAACTGATCACTGTGTGTCTCTCTTGAAGCACTGCGCCCAGGAGGGGGCATGGCCCAGTGGAAGGATTAGAGCAGAGGCACATGAGCCTGGTGTTGATCCCAAAGTGGTGGTGGCTGTTGCTCCCATGGTAGGGTGATGTCATGGTGTTCTGGGGCACTTTGCACGTATGCTGTGTGTGATGGTTGACGTTTTGAAGGCTGGTGCAACCAAGTGTGATTACGCTCGCCACACTGTAGTCCTGCACTTCTCCTTTGTTGGACAGCATCTTGCTTTTTTCCCAGTACATGTTTCCAATTCATGAAGATAATTTTGAATTCTAATTCTAAAGCCTCTGCAAAGGCCTTTATCACAGTGGGCATCCCATTAATAACCATGGAAGTTTTCATTCTGCAAGTTAACACAGACTGAGGCTGCGGTGATTCAAATTGCCTATTGTTATGGCCCCTTAATCCCCAGGAATGAGATCTTTTTCCCTTTTGTCTGAATGGCAGCTCCCACAAATAGATTAATAGAAATTTTGGCTTTATTTCTTTGTCTATGGCCTTTCAGACTTACCCGGATTTTCAGCGTTGGCATCTTTTAAGTTATCTTTGCAGTCTGGTTTAATTTCTGGAGTCTAACATTGCTTAAAAGCATTGCTTTCAAATTGGTAGAAGGGATTTAAATTGACCATTTGTGCTGTGCTTCTGTGGTGGGCAAACATCTTTCTAACACAGTCTCTGTTGCTCCATAGCTATTTCTTTTGTGGTAATCATAAGAAGGTTTGACTGTCAGATACTTGTTCTGTTCCTATCCATATCCATATGATACAGGAATATAGAATTCCTTTCAAGAAAATGCTCTTCTGATTTTATACCAAAGAAAATGGGAACAGCTCTAGTCCTTTAGTTTTCTTCAGGTTTTCTGAAATGGAAAGAACAAAACAAACCCTGAGGAGAAATCACTGATTTCAAGGACAAAAATAATGTGAAATCTTACCTTTTATGATTTTATTATCTTCCAAAAAGACATTTCCTTTCAATTCCTGTACTAAGAAAAGCACCCCCATAAAATTAGCTTCACCATACCTCTGCCACACATTTTGAAGGAAATTTGTTTCCAAGAAATTAAAGAGATTTGCAGAGACCCCAAAAAAGTGGATTTTATTTTTTAATCTAAAAGTTAAGTATCTAGCTCACACAAGTTGTCTCATCTAGGTCACTCTATAATCAGTGGAGACAGACCATCCCAAGGTAGGTGAGACGAGTGGTGACTCATCTCTGAGACACTGCTATTACCTAGACAATACTATGACAATTTAGAATAGCTGTGTCTCTTTGGAACTTTAAAGTTAGGTGAGATGACATGAATGGTAGATTATGCTGGTGAAAATCCTCATGCTGTGAAAAGTGAAATCCTCTCAACACAGCCTTCATTGTTTGCTTAAGCTGATCTCTGGGCTCAGGCACAGACTGCAACCTCAAATTGCTCCTCATCAGGTCTTGCTTTCCCTGCATGACCGCATAATCCACAAGGTAGTGTGGCTCCCTACCTGGAGCAAAGCTGAGGCTGGTTCCCAGGAGAGGCTGCCCAGAGGGATGATGGGAGGGACGAGGAGGGATGATGGCTGCTGGTCAGGAGAGGGCTAAGAGCTGAGGAGAAACTAAGGCTAATTACAAAGCAAAAAGCTCCGTGTCCCTGCTCCATTCCTTTCATTTCACCTCCCTTCCCCACGCTCACAGGGAGCTATTTTGCTTGCAAGCAGAACGAGCTCTGGTTTCTGCTCACCCACAGTGGCTTCAAAATTCTTTTAATGAGTATCCTCCTGCTCTACCATCAGCCCAGTCAGGTATGTGGGGTCTAACTTACAGAATCCTTCCCCCAGCCTGCTCAGGGAAGCACATCACATCTGTAAGGCCAGCACCTGGCACCCCTCCTCATCTGCATCCCTCACCTGCCTCCTCCATTTTCCTCTAACTCCCATGTTATGGGTTGGCTGTCTGGAACTGGAAGATCCCGAATGACTGCATTGACATAACTTAAAACTCACCCCAGCTGCTAGGATGTAAAGATTGGGTGTGCACTCACCAAACAAGCAAGCGTGGACACATACCCTATTGATCTCGCAGCCAGAGCATCCTGATGCTTTGAGAGCACGAACAGCTTTCTTAGTGTTTTCTTTGTACACGCACCACTAGGGGACGTTTTGCCATCACGTTTCAGTCTCTACACAATTATACTTTTCCTTAGTGGTTCATGCTTCCTTTTCAGTCTTGGTCCACATCTAGATCATGGAGTGGATATCTGAATTTCACAGGGCTCGTGAACGACCCGGGCTCACTGAAGTTGGGAAAGAGAGAAGTGTTTATTTCCCCCATTGCTCCAAAGGAGCCCATCTATCAACATTCCTTATGAAGTGAGGCAGCTGGTTATTTCACAGCTTGCTGGAGCAGCACAAGAAAGCTGAGAGCTGACTTTCGTTTTAGCACTAACTGTGGAATACAGACACTGCTAGTGGTTTTGTGAAGAGAGAAGAAATATACAGCCACTGCAAACCAAACTGGAATGAATATCACTAGCAGTGATGCATGTTAAGTGTTGTCTGAAAAAAAACAAGAGTGTCTTTTAGACTAAATAGTTGAAACCAATTAGCAAAACTCAAATTTCACTCCTATTTTCCATTCTCATGTCATTTGTCTGAAAATAAGTGACTGTCTTAACCCAAGTCACTACCCACCCACCCATCTATATGCTTTTTCCCTTCTCTCTAATGCAGACAGAGCAGCTGGTGACTCTTTGGATTCTCTTTATTGTCACAATTGCTGGAAATGCCACTGTGCTCTTCTCTACCTGGAGGAGGAAGCGGAAATCTCGAATGACCTACTTTGTTACTCAGCTGGCAATCACAGGTAGTGTATGGGAGGGGAAAGGGCACCTGACCTATGCAAGAATCACTGTTAAAATGACAAATAAGAAAATGTGAATTGAGTTCGGAAGAACTCGGTTGTCACCTAATGTCCAGTTGCGATTTGCCATAAAGCAAATGGATGGCTGTTTATCTTAGGGCTCAGTCTGACTCTGATCTAAAAAGGTGTTGCTAGATGTAGTAGTATGCAGCAGCTGCAACTCCTTGATGTCACTAAATCTTATCTTACAGTCTGAGTTTGCATCCGCATTTCCCAGAAGCTATGTCTCCAGCTGTTGTCATGGAACTGCTTAAATTAAACTAGTTTAAGATGAATCTTTTGTGTTTTTCTACTAAAACTACTCCATCAATTATGCTCCTGCAGTGAAGAGTGAAAATAACTTCATGTTGTCTGGTTTAACAAAGTAAGGGAAATATAACAATATAAAGGTGGAGAGGAATGCATTTAGATATTTTATATGGAAAAAAGTATGCTGATCCAAGGACTTTGTAGTTTTTAAACAGAATGTAAAATATACAGAAGCCTGGTTTGTAAAATGTCGGTCTCAGCAAGAAGAAAAGGAAATGAGTATAAGCAGCACATTGTTTCTCTGTGGTCTTGAATGGACTACATTTGTGGGGGTTTAAGTTTCCCAAGGGAAAATATGTGCTGTTTCTATAATGGACTACATTTGTGGGGGTTTAAGTTTCCCAAGGGAAAATATGTGCTGTTTCTATAAAAGTGTCCTGCTACTAATCCCTGCTTACAAGACATCTGTGTTGTACTGTTTGTGTATATAGGATATATTTATATTCCTTCTATTGCCTTTTTTTTTTTTTCCCTAAGATATGGTAGAAATTAAAGCACTTTTTCACTAAAGAACCATTTAATATATGATTTCCCAACAATATCGCATTGTCCTTTGGTGTCTGTTGTACCTGTGTTTAAACTGGAAAAACAAAGGACTGCACTGCCCAATTTTCAACATGCATTTTTGCAAATAAATGAACTCCTGCTCGTGGTCTCAACCACATCTGCTCAGGAGCATGTCCAGTTTGAAGAACTACTCTCAGCTGAAACAGATAGGCCAGGGCCAAACTGATGCAAAGAGGCAGGCCTGTAACTACAGGTGATGTAAGAATTCTCGCACGGTGAGGAGGTGAAGGTTTGCAGTGACTCCTCTTCTGAAGTGCTGACAGCTGGTTTTCCCATTTGCCTGAGTCATCTGTAATAAATGGTTTTACTTCTTATCTCAGTTGTGACCTTTATGTCACTTCCTTCATGTGCCAGCAGTATTTACCATCAGGTAAGGCAGGTCAATACAGCCTCACCTCCAGCACGGAAGCATTAATCACAGATCAAACATTACAGTGTTCACAGGAGTTTCAAAATAAACAGTCTCTGCTCAAAGAGTTCCCAACCCCAGATGAATGGAATGTACTCAGGCAACCAAACAGAAGTACAGGCAAAGAGCAGAAGATCAGAGGAAGCCCCAGATGGACACCATCCATCTTCTACTTACTGTCATGTGTACTGGGGAGTCTACTGCTGTTGCTATGCTGGATAAGGGTCTGAGTGGGAATTTTGCCATTTTGGACCCATTGGAAAAAGGGCTTTTTGTATTAGAATGGAGGTGCATGGAGAACTATTCACCAGGGGTTTAAATACTGTCTGCATGAAGGGAGAGGAAGGCAGTGCAAGCGCAGTTTTGAGGGAGCTGAAATCATCAGTGGCAGTGGCAAAGACAACAAGGCAAATATACCATTAGATGTGGGCAGAAAATAGTGCCATACAGCTGATATTATAATTTGACTGAGGTCCATGTGCTCCACTTGCTGATTCTTCTGACTTCCCCTTTGCTAAAATTATCCTTGACTTTTAAAATTGCCTGAGTTCAACAGTCTGTTCCATTTCATATTACAAAAATTCACATAGAAAACTCACTTGACATTCACATCTGCAAGGTTAAGAGAAGTAACTCCAGCTTAAACAGCAAGGCTCCTTTCAAGCCATGTCGACTTCTTTTTTGTGATGCAGGAGTCAGAACTCTAATTTATCTTCCTGCACCGAGACTGCCTGTCAGTATTTTGGCACAAGGAAATGACTTAATTCCTGAAATGGAGCCATTTCACTTTCTTATCTTTAGAAATATTATTAAGAACAAAGCAAGCTGGCAACAGCCACCATCCTTCCACAGCAAGTTATGAGGTAGACGCAGAACATTATAAAAACACTGACTTGTCACATTGCTTTGACATGCCAGGCATATTTAAATCCTACCAACTAAAGCCTAATCTCCTGGCAAACAGTTTCTGCTTAGTCAATATTACTACTTCCATCTATTTTGAGGTTCTTAAAATATTTATTATTTCAGCCCCAGTAGCAGAAAGAAGAATAATGGATATAGCTTTATCAATGCAGGCATTTCAAAGCCATTTAAAAACTTTTTGTCTATTGATCTGTGGCTCAATAGTTGAGTAGTGCCCTCAATTCTCACATTTTCTCACTAATGTAGTACCAAAATGAAATTAAAAACAGCCTGTGTGTTAGAATAAACAAGGTATTCAAAGCAAAATTGTGCATAATACATGAATAGGAAGTGAGTGCTGTTTTCTTCTTGAGTGGTTGCCAAGCCAGATGCAGATGAGAAGTAACTAACTGAATGAGGCTTCTTTCAACCCTGACAGAATTCAGTGGTTCAACCCACTCAGCAAATCTAGAGAAGACTCTTACTAATCCCTTACTACATCATAATTCAATGTGTTGCTCAAGGTTGAAGGAATCTGTAGGAATGTGAGTAATCCCTTCAACTTCAGAATGCTTAGGGGTGTTGGTGAAGCCTGGATTCACAATATTTCACATTAAATATACACTTATACAATGGTTGTGTCAGTATCACATTTAAGTCTATGTCTAACTCTCACTTCATGCGTAAATCTCTTGGAAATTATCTGGGAATTAAGCACTAGGAAATCAGCTAAGAGTTAACAGCTGAGCTGAACAATTGTACTAATCACTCAGCATCAGCTAATTTAATGAAGAGGAATATTGCCATATTTGCCTTGTGTTCAGTTTTTAGTTTGCCTTTGGGCATATTCCTCTTCTGTAAAAATGTTTTTCTTAGAAACAAGTTCGTCTGTGCAGACTGAAACTAAAGCTAGGTTTCCTACAGATTTCTATCTCCGAGGAAATTTAGTTTCTCAGAAAGAGCAAGCTCTGAAGACTACGCTGTGAGGAGGGTATTTCTAAACACTTTTCCCCAAATAAATTCCTTCTGAGCTTAGCACAAGTTATGCTCATGGCGTAGCTATCTCTCTTGGCAGGAAATCTCTCACATCTTCCCCTACCTGATGCCATTTCACATAACTTCAGAGTATTAGTGTCGTTAAGATGTTTGCCTCCAACTGAAATCACTAAGTGGTTCAAGATCAAAGAGTAGGATGAGTTCACAGGTGCTGTATAAAGCTGGAAATATTGAAGGGACATATTGTTGTTTTCAGAAAAGATGTTTTGTCCGCACATTTATATATGTATGGGTCAGTTTACCCAGCTCTATCAAATGAAGGTCTTCTTAAGTTTACTCTCAAAATGTAAAAGCAGTGGACATGAGCATATACCAAACTCAATTGTTTGAGTAGTAGTGGATAAGGAATGTAATTTATGGGCCAAAGAGTTAATTCAGTAAGACCTGTTATTATTTGACCAATTCCAAAACCAATCAAGCAAGATATTAAAAAAGTCTGCTGAAAGAATTTTGCTTCTTATTATTTTCCATTCAACTTTAACTACTACTGGCAGAGGAATGTATTTGTGTTCCTTTTATTGACCAGAAGTAGGTAGTTTATTTAGATCTTTTTCTCCAACATTAACATCTGGAAAATTGGAACTTGAAATGTCATGACCTTTAGCTGAGTGTGTTTCTCTTTCTCTTCCACCATTTAGCAGGGATCAGTACTTTAGGAACAGTGTTACATTTTGTCCATTGTTAGGGGTAGAAATACATGTAGGCACTTTACTGCATGCCAAATTTTAAGCTATAGTCTGACAGTCTTGTTTGGAAATACTTGCTCATGTAGGTATTGCTGTGGCTGTAATGAAGAAAGAAAATAGAAAGAACATCACCTAGCTTCTATGGCAGCTTACATATAAACAGGAAAACAAAAGATGTTCTGTAAACATACGTAGCTACGATCCATATTATGGTATAAATACCAAATCCTAAGGCATGACTTGAGAAAGACATTAAAAAGACAAGGAGGTAATTTAAAAAGTGATATAAAGGTATTGGTATGATTGCCACCTTCTTCAGTTGCTCCCAGAAAGCTGAAGGCCTTGGTTCTTATCAGTTGCACTCATTTTGTTCAGTGTTTGGTAAAACGCCAATACACTGAGAACCTTCTACGAGAGGGCAATGCAAGCATATGGGTGGAAATGGACTCTGCTAAAGGAAAGTGTTTATTTCTGTGCTGCTTCTGCCCAGAGAAAGCATGACTGAGACTGAAACCAACTGGGCTCAATCACTGACTTCTAGGATGACTTTGGATAAGTTGATTGAAGGCAGAGATTACCAACTAATTTTCTGGTTAAATGCATCTAACTGTGCAGCTACAAGAGTTAGACATGAACAAATTTCGTCCTTCTTTTCTTCTTCTTTTTTTTCCCCCTACACCAAAACCACTAGGGCACTGATTGTTTTAATGGACTGTGCCTGTCCTTCAGTAATTTTCTTCATTGTTCTATATGACTTGAAGGAATGAAGATGACTTGTTACTCCATGATCTGTAGAAAAGCTTAATATAATAACACCATTACCAAAATTAACATGTAGAACATTATTAACAGATAATGGGCTCTGTTCCAGCTTTTCATCCGGAAAATGGTACTTGGAATATTTCTGAACTTCAGAGAAATCATACCTACAAATTTATCAGTTTTACAAGTACCTTAGGCATCACAGTGGTTATGAGCATTGGAAGTTAATTGCATAGAGCCAATTAGCAACTAAATCAGCAAGTCACCTTAATGGAGGTGGACTGTTGGCAGCCAAAAAGTCTATAGAGTTCCCAGTTATACTGGAAAACTTGCCTATCTTGCCAGCTGGGTCTTGGCTGGAACTTGACAACATGATTTACATGATTGTCCACCTAAGACACAGAAACCTAATGCAGAAAACAAAATTAATTCCCAGAAATCCTTCTTCCTCCTCTTTCCACACTAATTGTCTGCTGATTTGTGGGGAAAATATGGAGGCTGAGGAAAGGTGAGAGTTTTCATCATCCTACCTGCAGAAAAGACGACTTGGAGGAAGTTACAATTGTACTGCAGAATTCATTGCTAAAATCGAAAGAAGGACATGTGCATTTCTTATATTCATTATGCCCTAAAACCTCTTGAAAGTGTAATTAATGTAAGGAAACTGTCTCTGCTAATTGATGATCTGTGTTCTGCACTGCATGCTCCCTTCACTGCTGAAAAGGGTTTGTCAAGACTGGGAAGAAAGAGTGTAATTTGTTAATATTCCCTCAGGCATAGACACTGACATTATACAGAGTACCCAATGGCATTCAAATTCCCCACTTTTGCAAGCAGTTTGATTCCCAAACACCTAGCTGGGAGTCTACGAACTCTGCAAATCTCCCCGCTGTACACACGGCTTGATAAACAGGGAAAGAAATAGATTATATCCACCTTCCCTCCGTAGGCTACGGAAACCATAACATTTAGTACAACTTTCATTTTGCATTCACAGAATAAATGTGATTCAATTTACCAAGAGCAAAAATGGTCTCTGGGAGTAAACACAGCAATATTAGTATTGCTGATTCAATGCATTCCATGAAACTATGTGAATAAGAAAATTTGTTGTGTGGCTGCATTAGTTGCCTGGAAAAGAAGCGATCATTTCTCCATCCTCATTCTGCCAAGAAGACTAATTCAGTAAGAGGAAAGCAACATGAGACTTACTCTAAGTTAGGTATGTATTAGTGTGCCCCCACAAACTGAGATATAATGCAGGGTAAGATAAATGTGGCCACAGCCTGCAATACCCTGTGGCAGCACGAGGCGAAACAGATTTGCTATCCATTGCCATCCCTGTAGATTTAATAACATCTAGCAGAAACTCAAATTCTCCTTTGAACTTTTACTCAGATTTGAAGATGAGTCATAGTTCCCTAGTTTGTAATAAGCAACTTGGACACTGGTGCTGTACAATTCCAGCTTGATATTATGAATCATCTTTTACTATACTCTAAGATTTCTTGTGTAAACAGCCATGAGTATTTCTGCATGTCTGTATGTATTCATTTCTCTCTGCATAAATGGTTAGTCAAAACATAATTTCTGTTTTCCCAAGGAAAATATCCAATACATACATTCCTCTTAAAATGTATTTTCTCCCAAACCAGTCCTGAAGTAGATGGGGTAAGAAGTGGAATATCTTCAGAAGTTAGGAAAGGAAACCAGAAGTGGTCCAGTCTAGTAGTGTAGGAACACTGAATTTGGGACTAGTGCGCAAACAGTCCATGGAATTACACTACTTCCCTGTGACATCTAAAGCAAAAGAAACTTCTTTTGGTGCAATATTTACCTCTTTGAAAAGGTGAAGTTATGATACCACAAGACTAGGACTATAAGAAAAAAGGTAGCCTTGGAGACTTGGCAGTAATCCTGGGGTCTAAGGGAGTTGGATTGCCTTTGCCTTTTTTGTATGTGCCCAAAAGGATTGGAGTCAAGGAAGTATGTGAGGAAAGACAAAGAAACAGCAATGGATCAAATCTTGATGCAGTAACCAGAGAGTTTTAGGCCAGAATGAGGTACCCCAAAAAGCTGGCTGGGATCTATTGTAGAGATGGGACATTTGGAGAATGCAGAAATGAGCTGTAGGTTTGCTGACAACAACTTCTGCTTTAGAATCCAATTCCAAACCAAATCCTAAGTGTTTTTAACCAGCTCACAGATGGAAGTTTGTTATGCTATATTTTTCTTAATGCTCATGTAGTTTTAGATACTTTAATCATTTCTCAAGGGCTCACTGGGAAGTCCGGGGCTGGACACAGAATTTGTGTTTGCTAAGACTCTATCCATTGGAGCTCACTGCAGTAGGAAACAGCAGCACTAGCACAAAAAAATAAAAAAAAAAAAAGAAGAAGCTGGTGTGCAGTAACTATAAAGGTAGAATGCAATGTCCCCCTCATTAGTGGCAATATAAAGGTAATGAGCTCTCCAAATTTGCTACTGGAAGCAAGAATGATCATCCCCTTAAAAACCCAGTAATGACTTTTATTTACGTAGCCTAGTTTAATCTTACAAATGCAGGAACAAGATGTCTATGATTCATGATTTGTAATTAATGCAATCACAACCCACTAAGCAGACATCCTTAAAACAGTGTTTTTCAGTCTGTTTTCTGTGAACAGTGGTCTTTAGATCCCTTTCAGGTAGCAAAAACCACTCTGCAGCATAAGCCCAAGATTAGAGCTGAGGTTCACACAGGCAAGGACAACTCATGAAAAAAGTCTTTCTTCTTTCCTCAAAGTACAGTACCTAAATGCTGTATTAAATTGTTCTGGAAGGGGACAGTTGGCATGGTCGTCATACACAGGCACTCAGAGTGGGATTTTCAGGGTGCTTAGGGATATAAACTGTATCTCTCTCTGCAACTGCAAAACAGCAGACACACTCTCTCTGCTTGTCAGTAGCTCCAGTACCACTTTCAGTGTAGGATAAATATGGTCATGTGGTCTTTTTCACAACAGACCACCTGGGACCCTGAGAATTTAGCAACAAAGATGATATGCCTTCATTTCATCTGCATCTCAATCACTTTAACACTCTGAAGCCAGATATATCTTTTTTTAGTTTGTATTTCGTGGAGTTATAAAGTATTTTCAGTAGATGTGTTGATTCTTGTACAAAGAATTTGAGTATTTTCTTATATAGCCTTTAGGGACTTAGGCTTTAGTTCTAAATCCTCTTGCTTCTGAAGCAGAGGAAAAACTAACTACAACATGCCTATAAATATGCAATACAGTGTGCAACGATTATTCCTTTGCAGTGTGTATGTATGTTTAAAACCACAAGCAGGCACCAGACTTCTGTTTCTAAGTCATCCAGGAGTGGTTTTGAATGCCATCCCTAAGGTTTGGGCCCCCGGACATTCCCAGAAAGGAATGTAACATCTTAGTGACAATCCTATCTCCCCAAATTCACTTCAGATCATGCAATTTTAAACTAAGATAGAATCAGTTGTTCTGTTTGCTTTCCCTGGCTAATAAGTCATTTCTGAAAGCATTGAATGTGATGAATGGACCTTATATGCCCTGTCCTTATTTTCTTATTTCAATAGACACACACAGCCTGAACTTGATTCCACTTACCCACCTACAGATTTCCACATAGGAGGTCCACATTTACCATTTCTATTCTTTCAAAAGGAGCTGTCATTCCTTCAGATCTTTGCATACAAATGTTTTTCCTAACTAGACATCTGTGTGACTAAAACGAAAACATTTCCTGTCAGCTGTTTTTTTGCCAGTAGCTTTTTATCCCCCCTTTCACTTGCAATATAATTTCTCTAACCCTGTGCTGAGACTTGCACTGTGCACCTAAATTACTGCACCATCACAGTTCTGCTGATACCAGTAGGGCTGTGTGGAGATTATAAAGGTTTGTACGGGCAACTACAGCACTTTGAGGACTGTAAGGCAAAAATGCAGTATGGTCTGGGCTCATATGCTAGAGCAGCTGTGTGGTATTTGAAAGAAACAGCAAAAAGAACAACAAAATTCTAATCTTGGTAACTTTTCTAGTCGGCCAAGTGAAATGCAGATTAGGCAAGTATCTTCAGACACCTTTGCTCTCTTACAGCTGAGTGGTTGAGTACTTAGGTGACAATTTACATTTGCAGGTCTTTGAGCCAAAGCAATTTTAATCTGTGACCTTTTTCACCTGAGGAAGTTACCGTTATTTGGAACATTACACCGTTTGCTTTATACAGCATCATTAATACTGAGATTATCTCAGTTGGTGAGAATATGGTGCTAATAATGCCCAGGTTGTGGGTTTGATCTCCATATGGGCCATTCACTTCAGAGCTGGACTCGATGATCCTTGAGTGTCCCTTCCAATTTAGAATGTTCTGTGATTCTGTGTAATAGCAGGGAAGGTGGAGGGCAAACGCCCTGTTAGCTTCTTGCCATGTGTACAGAAGTAGGTCTAAAGAAAGGGCACATCTTGATATCAGTCCTGGGAAAAAAAATGGGACATAACTGTCCAATTATGTGTGTGTACAAGTTTCACTGACTTGTACAGAAGGATTCAATTCCTAATTTAGATCTCTAAAGTTGACTATATAAATCCCTCCAGTGTTCATACATCACCAAATATGTCAGGATTACTACTCCTTTTTGACAACTAAGAACCTAATCTTCCTCCATTTCAATCAGACCTCAGAAGGCTCTGACTCAAGTCCCATCCCCAAACACAAAGTTTTACAGAGAAGATGTTTCTCAGAACCTTTCCATTTGTTTATTTTTAAGCACAGCAAGGCATAGCAATGTTACCCGATGGAAAGTACAGGATTATTTCTTTTGTGCTCAGGTTTGTTTCTTAATTGCCATCTGGAACTTTTCCAAGATTTTCTAGGCACTGCCCAAAAGACAATTTGTTCATCGAATCACAGAATCATTTAGGTTGGAAAAGATCATCAAGCCCAACCTAATGCTGCCAACTGCATCTTTAAATCATGTCCCTGGGTATCACATCTACATGTCTTTTAAATATTTCCAGGCATGGTGATTAACCCCTTCCCTAGGCAGCCTATTACAACGCCTGACCACCTTTTCTGAGAAGAAATCTTTCTTAATATCCAAACTAAACTTCCCCTGGCACAACCTGAGGCCATTTTCTCTCATTCTATTGTTTGATATTTGGGAGAATAGAGTGCTCCGCCACTTTCTACAATAGACTTTCAGGTAGTTGCAGAGATCTAAATGGAACCTGGAATAAAAGTGTAGTTTAAGTGATAAATATTACTCCAAACCTGTACATTAACACTACAGCTGCATGATTAGCCTTAAAGGAGAATCTTTAGGATCATAGAATCGATTTGGTTAGAAAAGAATTTCAAGATTGTTGAGTTCAGTGCATATGAGTGCTGTGCCCCAATGTGTTGGTGGAAAGAATCACCTGAAATTACTGAAGGATGCAATGTGGATCTGATTCTGTTTCTGCACACATGTAATACACACATGCACACACCATAGCCCCTAAATCTATAATCTGAAAAAGAAACTTGCAGGTAAGTCACACGTTTCTCCACTCCTATCATGTTAGCAGGCAGTAGCAAGAAAGGAAGAGTGAAGACTTGCTTAACAAGAACATGATCAGTCAAAATAGGATCGAAATTACATCTGGACAAATCTCCAAACATTTCATTTACAAGTCAGACTTTTTTGCTACTTCTTAAGGAATAGGGATAACAGCACTGAAAAGCAGAAGTGGTCAATTATGCCAGTTTCTTAGAGGTTAGTGATAACAAACAAAAGGAATTTTTTCTTGCAAGACATTTTTACTTTCATTGTAAACTAGCAAAAGAGAACAATAGACAAAACGTTAGTCAAATATGCTGGAAGCCTGCACACTAGAAGAGGGGAATAAGGGGTTTTCTGCATGAAGAAACAGTTTGCTTTGAAATTGTGGGAACTTGAAGATACGTGACAAAAAAAAGAGATTTAGTTGTTTCCTAAAAAAAAAAAAAACCAAACAAAAACCTGTATACATTTTGAGATTGTGTTGGTATTTTGATGGATATTTTCTAGTCTTGAATGGAAGAACTGATTTCTATATATTTTCCTTTCCAGCTCCCATAAGCAGGGAGAAAACCAGGAGCTGGTGCCACATATGGAAAGGATGGAGAGACCTCTTAGAAAATGGCTTTCCCATGCTACAGAGATAGGGACTGTATAATCAATCATTGGTTTTCTAATGTGTTATGAGAGTGCTGGAGTTACTGCTATATTACTAGTAAGTCCAGAGAAAAAATTTAGGTTGTATTAAATATGGTAATTTCAGTGCTGGTTAGGAAGCTGTCTCTCCAGTGATATCTGATAAGTCAGCTGGAATACAAGAAATGTCATTTGCTGCTCAGTCTTCTTTGTTTTAATGAAACATGCTTTTAGAAACCAAGGGAACATTATTATTTAAAACCTTTTCTCAAGAACTGCAAGGTCACAGCTGTTTGCTCATGGAAGTCGGTAGCAGATTCCCTCTAAAAGGGCTGACAAGCAGAGTGGCTTTTCCTCTCAATCCTTAGCATGGAATCCAGTGTCACCATTCCTGAGGACAGCTTTGTACATAACCCTGGTAAAATAAGGGTCTTTCAGTGTTTTGTCCATCTTTCTAAAAGGAGGATACCATGAACACTTCTTCCATGTTTCATTCAGAGAATCAATTTAAATTTGGATTCCTCCTCATGCCTGTCAGAGGTACATGCAGGCACACAGCAAGCTTGACATATTTTAAGTACTGAGCTTGTTAGATGGCACACTCCATTTGAAGTAATCCTCACAGTACTGGGTGCATGAGACCCATGAAAACTCTACTACAGCACCAATCCACTCATGGAATCCATGCATTTCCAGTCTCTGATGATCTGCTCTGATGAGGTTTTACAGTGTTGTGATACTCAAATATCAAATACGTTTCTTTGTGTCAAAGAGTTACTAGAGGCAAAGTTCATTGCTCTAAGACAGAAACTCTAATGAAATTTTAATTCACAAAAACCAGCACAATCATAAAACTACCCACCTGAAATCTTTGCTTTGCCAAGTTGTCTAATCTAATATTAATAAGTGACAACCACATCAGTTGCACATCAACCTAGTTTCTTTGAAGTGTCCTCTCATAATATGCTGTAAAATCTTCTCTCTCAAACACTGAAGCTTCTTAGACAAACAAATCAATGTATCCTGTGCCTTTGCAATCTGGCTGTAAGTGAAGACTGTCTGTCTCTAAGTCTCGCTGCATGGGTATGCTGGTACTTACAGCTTGTCAAGTTCAATGGGACACCACAACGTGGTATTTATCAAGTGCCTCCCAAATTCCCAGTTTGCCTTCTATGCAGCAAATAAACCAACTAGATGTGTTCAAAATAGAGCACCTTTTGCAGCCCTCAGGTATTTCTCAAAGGCACTTCCATGTCTACCAAATGCTTGTTAAACCAGAAGTTTTTGAGTAGTGTGGGCATGTAGCACCTCAGCTTACTGGGACCTGGTTGTAGAATGGGTGAGAAAAGGTTTAGTGGCGGCCATCTTCTGAGGTCCTGGAGAAAATGGATAGTTGATGGAAATCAGCATGGAATTGTTTTGCACTATGTCTGGGGCAGGGAAAAGTGTGTGTATATTGCCTCAAGTATGGATTTTCTGTCAGTAATGGCATTAAAATGATGTTTGACACTCTGAAGCTACCTTGCTGTGAGTACGTACCATGTCCAAAGGCATGGAGCATGAAACAGCTTGTATACTTAAACTGAATTTCAGCCCTCTGCCTACTAACTTCTTTTGGTAATGGTGGAGGCATAAACTCCACCACTGAAAGTAACTTTTAAGTGCTCCTTTTGGGAAGAACACTCACACTCCTATCTAGACCAAAGTTATCCAATTAGCAAATATCTACATTTAGAGCAGGAAGTGGAGGATGGGGAGCAGTGGAGAGGAGGAAATTAAGGCAGACAGTTTACTCACTATTAAAGGGGAGTCCTTAATACACCAAAATACACCAGAAGGGAAAGTAATTTCCATTTTAGGGGAAATCGTACGCCAATAGAGAAATTGTTATTTAGGATAAAGACCTTGAGGCCAACTGAAAAAATAAAACATATGTTGACAGTTTGATACCGACTAGAATGGTGCCTATTGTCTGTGTGAAGGTCTTAGATGTTCCAACATACTCTGCATCCTTTATAACTGCAATATGTGGAAATATTTCTTAAGGCCACAAAACCTGCACCCTGTAGACAGTATAAAGTTAATGCTTAGTTTACACAAGAAATAGGCAAGATAGAAAAAAAGATGAATACAATTACAGAAAAATATACAGAAAATAAAAAATGGTGAAAAAATTCCCCAGCACACTGTAAGGATTGGCTATACTTATTCAGCTATCGAGCTCTACAGCAAGTCTTGTTGCTCTCCTCTTTCTGGGGAAAGCTCCAGGTCACCTGCACAGGGTCTGATTTTGAGAGAAAACACATCCTCAGGTGTGCTCCCAATTCTTCAGGTAAAGGAGAAAACTCATATGTCTGAACATAACATTCATGGATGTTGCCAGGCAAGGGATGACCTTAGGACATGGGAAGACTGCTGTTCAATGCAACCAGAAACTTAAGCACTATGCCACATTCTCAGTGAATATCAGGGATATCTTTAAAATGGTTCCTTTATTGTTCTACCTGGTAAAGCATACACAGCACACGGGCACAGAAAATGCTATTGCCCTCTGTGGCCGTCACAGGTCTCCCAGAACTCTCACTTTGGGGGCAGATTCATGTTAGCAGGTGAGCCAAAGCACCTTTGCAGGACTGGGCATCTCCAGAGCCTCCATAGTTTGGGAGAATACCCATTAGTAGAAGAGTAATTCTTCAGAATGCTCTGAAAATGTTCCTTCTGTAGGAGATGAGAGATTACTCCAGAAAGAATGTATGTGCCACCTGCCACTCACTGAGCTTCCCAGCAACCCATGCTCAGACTCCTGACTTCTTGAACTGGAGGGACAGTCAGAGTCAAACCAGACCACGGTGACTGGCAGGAGAGCACAAGCTGTCAGCTGGAAAGCCACGACACCAACTCCAAGAGAACACATCTCAATATATTACAATGCATTAGAAATATTAAGGCACTTCAGCTTATGTAGTTTAGAAGTTATGAGCACAAAGGGCATTTGCCTTTTAATAATGTTTTTATGAGCTGCCTGAGTGGCTTGCAGGCAGTTCAATATCCACTACTGCATACCATTACTGCTGTATTTTCTAGAAGACTGCTTGGGAGACACAAGAAAGAAAATTACCGTGATCAAAGTCAAATTACAATACACAATTGCATTTCTGTGAATGCTCTACCCAGCTAATACAAATAGACTGGAAAAAATCGATTCAACAAGATTGTCAGAAAAACAAAGCCATGCTTCCAAAACCATACCCCTTGGAGGTATGCTTTTAAATAAGTCTGTGCTCCACTTACATGGTTTATAATGTCAATGTGCATTTGAAAGGATCTGTAAAAGGAAATGGTTTTGAGTTCTTCTATTGGATCTCTGTGTGCAGATAATATCACAAACAAAATATTTTGCTCTTGCTCAAGACTAATTTGATCATTCTGAAATGTCAAAAATGAATGGACTCCTGCAAGATAGAGTTTTGCATTTTCAACTGTATTTCCAAATCCTTAAACACCCACTCATTAGTATACCAAATACATTTTCAAATGAGTGATTTGGTAGGTTAGCATTGTTTTCAGCTAACAATATTTCCACAATACATTTTTTGTGCCTTGCAGAAAATGTTCTTGAAATGATAGTTATAAATACTTCATATTGCTGAATTTATGAAGTCTGTGGATTATGCTATTTATTCCTCACAAAGATTGTTCCCAACCTAAATAATTTTATGATTCTAAGATGTTTGTAGAAATACTCACATCCCTTCTTGACCATTCATTGCTTCAAAAATAGATAAACATACTTGGATCTTCATGATTTTTTTTCCCACTGTCACATTTTCAGTGTGAATTGTAGATAAACACAAAACTTCATATTCATTCATTATTTGGGGAGACATTCCAGTTTCAGAAGTACTTTGCTAGGATGTTGACTGACAGGATGTGGAAAAGGCACAAGCCAATTGATTTTAGCTTTCAAATTAGAGTTGTTGTTTGCACTCTTTATAGTCAATCAATCTCAGTGAATTACCTGCAGGGAAAATCCAAATATCTGGTTATTAATCTCAAAGATGCTCATGAATTTTTGGTCAGGAAAAGAAGCCAGACATTTTGAAAAAACTAATGTCTTTTATGATTTTAGCATGCTGGGGTTTCAATTTTGGGTTGCGATTGTAACCCTGACATAGCTGCTGGCTGGCTGGCTTAGTCCTTAAGCTAAAATTTAGGTGAAATCCAAATACTTTTGACACTAGTGGGAAACTTTGACTCCATTATAGCAAAGCTCTGTGTAGGTCTTGGAGGGTTTTTGTGCCGTCATATTGGTCTCAGGTGGAACTCTTTGGGAACACAGGGAAGGAGTGTCTACATCCAGCACTGTCAGAGAGGTCTGACTTGGCCACACTGACAACATCTGATGCACCTGATGCACAGCTCCATGCAGTGCCACAGTCCAGACGTGGTGCATGAGGCGCATAGGCACAGTCTTTATCCATATTAGTAGAAGAGTTTGGGAAAACAGAGCAGCAGCATCTCTTAATCTGGCTGGAAAAACAATGGTCCTGTTTAATGCATCTTTTCATAAATTACTTTCTTCAAAACACCACATTTTTCGAACAAGGCAGAGTGCAAGAACAGGTGGGGTTTTATTCTTGTCGCATGTAGTGAGGCACAGGGAAACATGAAGGGCAAGAGGTGAACGCGGGATTTTCTGTGGGGCTCCAAAGCAAAAGCAGACATTAGGATGGTTTAGGAAGATTATTTTGATAACCTTAGGAAGGTTACTTTGATAGCCTTTCCTGTGGCCCAGTGGTGGCCCTGAATATGTTTTGTAGATACACTTGACAGTCAGTGGATTGAACCATGCATTTTTTACATCAGCAGCAGTCAGCTTTTGCTGTGCCAATTTATGTCAGTTTATAGGAAGCCTTAATTCTTGTTTTGACAGCTACAGAATTGTTCTGTGGTCCTGAAGGACTGATTATGGTTTTCCTGCCTTCAGCCTGTTTCAGACATTCAAACCCTAATGACAGTTGTGCTATGTTTTTGGTTTTGTTTTTCATAAAAGGTGCTTGGCAGATAAATTGTATAATCCTTTGGGTCCAACATTTCAGCATTAAGTGGGGAAATGGATTTCTTTCTGAATTACTTGGAAAACATTACCTCTAAATTTTATGGATTCCTGTTTGATTCCTTGATCGATATCCAGGCAGGATTGTCATCTGACATAAAGGACATTTATTTTGCAGTTACTCTACATGAGAGTTTGAGTTCTATTGTTAAATGAAGGTAGGTGTGTGGAGTTTGCTACCTGGCTTCTTCACGTGCCGGCAGTAAATGCTGAGAAACAGGATTGCGCGAGTGTGGTGCTGCCAACAGCATGGCCATAATGGCCATGCTTTACTTGGAATCATCACTTGGGATCTCATTAGCTCCCATTAAAAGACGTGACTTTAAACTTTTGACATTAGATGTATAAATACATTAACACCTTTTAGTCCATCATCTGTACTGCAGCACTTCTAGTTGAAGTCAAACAGAAATTATTCTGGAAAGAGCCTTTGCATGCACTAAAGTTACATTAAGAAGATCGGGGTTTTTCTATTCCCCTCTTGCATATTAAAGCAGTGATATTTATTTACTTAGATTGTCTTTGTGTCACTAACAATAACACTGACACATTTCCTTTTACCTATCTTTGCAAAGGGCTGTGGGACGATGCATCCAACATTTTCATGCGGTACTTCATCACCTGCCAATATGTCCAACTCACGTTCATGCGTTTTACAGGTTTTCTCTGGAGAGTCGCTTCCTTTAACTCCATTGCCTAGCTGGTTACCACATGCTTACAAATGATTAACAGGATTTATGGAATTCAGGTCAAAGATATCATGTGGCACTACAGAGAATTAGTTGCTCTGTTAAGACCAAATGCTTAGAAGTCCATTTTGGCCATGTTCAGCTCAGTTCGAGGACTGAGATCCAGACCACATGCGATGAATTTTCAGCCTGTTCTGGCATTGCAGCACATTTAATGGAAAGCAGCTCAGTGTGCGTTTTCCTGATCTACCTTTTCCACATGATGATTTTACATGGGAATTTGCCAATGAAACTTACCAGTATGCTTTTGTTCATGCTATGAGCAAACAGCAGGGCAGACAAAGCAGATACAAAAATGGAAATGAACATTATTCTACTATTCTGTAATGGCAAGCCTAAGCTTCAACAAAAATTGATCTGCAGCATGCAATATCATTGCTTGAGCACCATAGGAGTCTGATTTACAGTTTGCCGTGAGGGAAGAAAGAAGGCTTTATCCTTACCATTCCTACTTAGACTAAAGTATCTGCATCAACAGTATCTGAGCCAACAAAGGAAGTGTTGTAAGAAGTGTGGGTAATCAATGACTACAGTGATCTGAGTGCCTGAACTACACCAACAGAAAATACTCCTAGGATAGTCCACATTTTGTAGAGGAGAATAATCATGCGGTTGCTGTTGTGACCAAGATAGGAACATGCAGTCCAAATACTTGAGGCAAAAAGTTGGCAAAAGGATCAGGATAGAGGATTCAGAATAAATAGCAGAAGAATCAAGATGTTGGGGAAGGAAAGAATGAAGATGGACTTGTTTGGTACCTGGTATCTTAGAAGGTAATTTTTTTTCTGGAAAATGCTACAAGTACAGGCACCGCTTGAAATATACAAAGCAGCAATGAATTACAAAAAATGTGATTCCTATGTCTTTTGAGGAGGCATATCCTTGTTTTTCTGTGTTTAAGACAGACTGATCCATAAGAGTGTGTCTTCTGCATTTACACTGAGACTGCCCTGTGCAGAGTTTTTTCCCCCACTACTTTTGTTCTTTCTGCCTGTTCTACTTTGCCCAAAGGAGAGAAGGGGAATTAAATTAGTGAGCTGCATTTGCAATATACTTTACCAACAGGTAAATAATAGTGATGAGACACTTGTTCTTGCTTAAATTTCAATTCCATATTCAGGCATGGATAAGTCACATCTTCGTATACCTAGAGAGGCTTGATTCCTATTTCAAAACCTACAGCCACAGGAATCAACAGAACCTTCTCTATGGTTTTTATAGCTTTGCTGTTGCCTGTTGCACAAACAGCTGCTGAAACTCTTTGTCCACTCTTCAAACCCCAGTGCGAAACTGTATTTAGCTGATTTTATACGGTCTATTAAAAAAACCTCTCAACACAGAATGAACCACTGAGCAACTACATACAACAAAATAGTATTTCATCTAGTAGACAGTGGTCTCATCTATGTGCAAGTAACTTAAGATGGAAAGAGGAAACTTTTTTGTAGGGTTCAGAATTATCATCAACTTCAACTACCCCCGCATATTCCCCCTAAGGGCAACTGCCAATCCCAAACCACAGTATCTGCAGAGGTCTGAAGAAGTGGGCATTTAAGTGAAAATTACATGCCTTTACTGTCCTTACTAGTTCATAAATTTTATAAGAAAACAATTCTCCAGTCATTTCTTCAACTTTGTGGGAGGAACCAGTTTTTCTGAATGAGACCACTGCTGATGTGGTGACCAAGCCCTTTTTTTGCCCATACCCTCACTGTATTTGATGTGCTGTTGTTGTTCCCATTATCCCATCCTGTTTTGGTGGGTGCCATGCTCCTTCCTGGCAGAGCTGCTGGATCAGTCCAGCCCCCTCCAGCTGTATCCCCAGAGCAACGGTGCGATAGGAAATAAAGGTAGGAAGAGATATATTAATAAAGGCAAATTAGACAAAACCTTAGTGCCTTCCACAATGGCAGGGCATGTTGAGTTTTAATTCCTAGAGACCTGATCTCCAGCTGTCTTGTAAGTGCTGTTTCTTAAGAGGTTGGTATGGTGCAGTATATGCTTTTCTCAGCCCTTCATATTTCAACTTGGATGAGCTATGGAGTGAGGCTGGGGCCTCACTGCATCCATCCTTTACAACACCTAGCCTAACAGGGCCTGTCTCATCTCATGAGAAAGTGGACCTCAGAGCAGAAATATAAGAAATGCAACAAATAAATTAGATGCTCACACAGTTCAACAAAATTTCCCGTCACTTCCTATGAGCCAGAAGGAGAAAGAAAGTACCACTTCTGCCACAAAAAAAATCCACATAGCTTTAACAGGTCAATTGAACAGGTTTCTCTTTACAATTTTCAAGTGGGTTTTGCTTCATCCATTACATTTGGTGTTCTGTTCCAGGCTGCCAGGTTTGAAGGAGAAAATGCCCAAAAGCAGCACAGTACACATTGCCGGTACCTGTGGTAAAACTGCTGCCTCACGTAGATTCCAATGCAGGCACCACAATGGAACAAAGTGCTTTTGGGTGTCCTTGCTGATTCCCCACAAAAACTTAATGCACCCCAAATTTTGGCTCACACTTTCAGTCCCTTTGCCAGAGATTCTCTGGCATACAGCTGGGATCCTTGCACTATGTGAGCACAATCATATCTGCTTCACATCAACACTTCTAAAATAGTTAACTTCAGGGTTGGCAGGTTCATGGCAGCTCCTGGGGTTGCCAGCCATCCTCCCTATTGGCCCCATCTCCAGCATGGTACCCAGATGCTTGCAATGCTGGAGCAAGGGACTGCAAACCTCCATAAACTCAGACAGATGCACCTGGAGACGTTGTGAAGAGCAGGAGTACGCTGTCAAAGCACAAGGGTGACTCTTGCACCCAGGCCCATCACACCCACCCTGCTCCATGTGCAGCATGCACCATGACTGCATGGAGAGGCCATCAGACTCTTGTGACTCAGCCTTCAAAGAGCTAATATGTAATAATTTGAAAATGCATCTTCTAAGTATCTTACAAGAATCTTGTCCTACAGACTCCCAGAGCAGGGACACAACCTATTTCACTATCAGCTCCTCAATGAGAGCAGAGGGCTGGGTATATTTTTTAGGTAATGTGGTTACAAAATTATTTCTAGTGCAGTGAATACTTGCAAAGTCACCTGTGAAATTTTCAGTGGAAAGCACAGACTATGGGAAGAGTGGGAGGAAACAAGCTGCAGGGGTGTCTGCAGGAGGTAGGGCAGCTTCTGCTCTCTCTGCCCTGTGCCTGTACTCAAGGCAACCTTCAGGACCCCTAAGGACACCTAATCTAATTTGCTTGTACCCTCAGGCCTGTAGAAATATCAGATATGGGTTTTGCTAACTTGCAAGGCAAGTTCACAGCACTGACTCTGATTAGCTGATAACACATCAAGCGTGACACAGAGCAGCAAGGGCAGATAGCAGTGGCTGCATCATCAGTTCAAAAATCATGGACAGGAACTTATTTTTGTCACAGAGCAATGATGCCACTTTTGTTTTAAAGGGTCTATCACTCTGTTGCAGGCAGGTGTTAGTGAACCGCTGCTTCTGATGCTTCCAGAGCATATGCTCCTTGGGGAGTGGTAGGTGAAGGGAATGCACATCATGAGGTCCAAAAAAAAATGAGCCATATGAAATGCTCAGCAATGACCAGGAACTTGCACCCCTTGTCTTGCCTTACAAAATGCTGTGTTGCCTTGTGCAGCTTGGTGCCATCTACAAAGCAGAACAAAATATACCTTGTTAAAATGGAATCACTCTGTAAGTGACATGAGAAGAGAGGGTATTTTAGTAAGAGGCACAGCTTCACCAAGAAGTCATGGATCACCACATCCAACTTAATAGAACTGTTCTCATCAGGGGAAAATGAAACTGCAGCTGAGATGACATGTGGAGCTTTTTAACCCATCGCAGCTTACCAGCAATCTGCTCTCCACTTCTGACAGAAAAGGCTTTCATCCTCAGGGTAAGTGTCTTGAGGAAAGAGTGGTGTCAGTACTAATAATCAAATGATAGAGATATTTTCTTGCAGACTTGCTAGCACAGATTTTTATCTGAACCTCCTTAGTTGTAGCGAAAGGAATATCCCGAAGTCTGCACAAGGTACATCCCTTTGGCAATACCATCAAGTTAGTGAATTTCTATGAACATATTATCTGAGACAGTTGTAACCTGTCTATTCCCATGCCAGATTGCTAATTACCTCCATTTGCTTTCTGTAATGGACTTTTTTCTCTGTGGAGGTCTTTTTGACACAAAAATTTGTTTCACTCACAGCAGCCGCAAGCTGATATTCAGATTTGTCCCTCCAAGGGCAGTGTTTTCTTTTTTACATTTCTGACATCAGTCACATGAGGCAGCACCCACCACCCAAGCTACTGCAATCATCCCCTGAACCAAGTGGTTCTTGGGCTCAAAAGAGTAGAGGCAATGCCTGCACTCAGTCACGGCCATAAAAATATCCAAAGGCATTTTGCTGAGCATGAGGGAAACCTGGGTTATGTTGGCCTTTAGGGCCCAGGATTTTCACAGGTTGTTTCAGTACCTGACATATTTCCCAACAACAGATGCTGTAGTTCTCTATTCAGCATGTTTCAATCTCCTCTGGGAACAACAGAGTGCTTCTCCTTCTCAGGCATTTTCTTGGCCTTTTCGATAAATGCTGTCTAAAAATGCTGCATTTTGAAATGCTGACAGGTTTGTAAAGGCAGACACTAGTTCTGCCTTTCAGGACCAGCTGTGGCCATGGTGGTGACAGGGAGGAGGCAGATAAAGGTCTGCAGCTCTGTCCAGGTGCACAAACCCCACAAGGCCGTTCTTCCCTCCCGCCACCCAGGAAAAGTTATCTTTATTCCCTACCTTCCCCTACTTTTTCTTATTATTGAAATCTCATGGAATTTTTTTTTTACATTTGTTTATAGAAAGTCCATCTCCCCTCAAGAGCAAACTTCTTCCTTTCCTATCACGCTAGTGCTATGTCCTCTCTTCAACAAGAAATCATTTCATCTGTATCCTTCTTTGAATATATATTTGGCTTAAAAGTCAAAAATTACCACTTGCTGGCATCTTTATTTTGTATCGAAAGAGAATATGTCTCATTAATTGAATTTCTGCCTGTTTTTCTGAGTAATTAATGAGCCTATAACCCCACTGTTGCCTAGCAATGCTGACACAGAACCACAGTAAACACACTACTGCCTAGTAAAAAAATCTAGAAGACTGTTAAGAGGGCAGTGGAAATGACAAGCTTGCACACAGCTATGAGTGAAGGTTGTTTAGGACAGTTTTCAGAAATGATCTTGGTGCTGTTTGGCCCAGGAACACTCATCAGTGAAAGAACACAAGTATCTAACACGCAAGCCACCAGCTTTGTAAGGAGTGGTGAGGATACTCAAAGTAATGAGGACACTGGGTTTAGAGCAATGTTTTGGCTATATGTTAGCTTTCTGGACCTGACATTTGCCACTTAGGATGGCAATGATGCAATCCAGTGACACGATTTGAGGTGTAAGCTTGCCAAAACAGGGAATGTGTGATCTGCTGAGATTTCATTGCTGAAACCAGCTGCCTTCCATACGCTGACCTCTATTACAGCAATTCAAATTACATGGCAAATGAGGATTTCAGGATGCCGTGGTCATGGATGTAATTGCATCTGAGATGATACAAGGGTGAGGAGGATTCATTTACCAGTGGCAAAAGGTCTGCTGGCAATTCATGATCTCTGTACCAGGTTTATAGCACTGGCATGTGGGGGCTGTGTGTAAAAAGGGGCTTGTAAGATAAAATGTTGTAAAGGTGTGAAAAATACAAAGTCTAACTGTTGAGGGTGTGATGAGCATAAGATAACAGAATAATGAGCAGCACATTCAGTGTCTAAATCACTAATAAAAGTTTGCACTAGGTACTTGTGGCTCTGGAGAGTATAGAGCAATCCTTTGCCACAATTTGTAGGCTTGCTGCATTTTCCCTTCATGCTGTCTGATCACTGGCACAAAGCGCATTATTTACTTGGTGGCCCTATAATAAGGTCTGCAGGACAAATCCTCTAGAGGTGTGTGGTTGGGTCAGACTAAGAAAGCCTGATCCTTTGCAGAAACGGGATAAGAAATACCTGCAGAGGACTGAAGGATCCTCTGAGAAAAGTTAGTCTGGTACTTCTAGGATCAAAAAGACAAGAGGTATTTCTAAAACCTGAGGAGGGCATGAGGACATTGAGTGGGAGAATGTTTCTATAATTAAAGAGCATTGAGAAATCTGGCTACATTTGGCCCACACACGCAGCTGGATGCACTGGCTTTGGTATGCACGTGTGTGTTGTGTTCAGGGGCACGTACTTGGAGGCTCGTGCTGTGCTCTCCACAGCAATTCTGAAACTCAGTGCAGAACTCTTAAAACATACTGCTGGGGGAGAGGAGCTGAGGCTGCCAGCACAAAAATCTGTGAAGTTTAAGCCTCATTTCAAAGCCTCTGTAGTCACCTGAAAAACCTCACTCAATGGCTCTCAAGGGAAAGACAATTCTGAGTGTTCTTTAAAGCTCCTGAAGTACTTAAGGCTGTGGATATATTTGTAGGTAATGACACGCAGTGGAAGAAACCTGTAGCATGAAAAAGACGGAGCTGATATCCACATTCAGTGTTTGTGGAGAGGGATCTGCTTCTGCTGCATAAACTTTGCCCTGGTTCCTGAGCCTGAGGACTGGCTGGCAGCTGCATGGTGTGGGATGCAAGGAGGGCAACCCTGGAGAGTACTTTTGGGCTGAGCATCAGCTGAACAAAGGCTCATTCCCCAGTGGATCTCCATCACGAGTCAGTGAAGTGGGGGCCATCCACAGGTTAAAAACCACACTCCTGATGCAAATGAAAAAGTTGACGTGGGCATAAACTGTTGTCTGGGACTATCAAATTACTTACCTGAAGGAAACCACCAGGACATTGTCCCATCTCCCACCACAGCTGCAGGATGCACCTCTAAAGCACTCTCCTGATGCATGGAAAAGGGATAGTAAAATGGCAGTGAGAAGAGGGAAATGAGGAGATAGCTGAGGTGCTGTCCCTTCTCCCTCCCTTTCCTCTTCAGAGCACTGAGATTGGCAGGAGGGAGGGCAGACTCTGCGCCCTCCCCTCCGGAGGAAAACTGAACCCTGATTTAGCACCTGCTTTGCAGATGCTCAGACCATCAAAAGCCGGAGGATACTCTGAGGTGAAGCTCTATTGATGTGTAATGCTTTGAACCAATGTATATTTCATTACTGTAGAGAGAGAGAATATGAATCAACAATTCAGGAGTAAGGAAAGATGAAGGGATAGGTTGGAACTACTGCTGGAGGATGCATTTCACTTTTTGAAACACCTAAACTCTGTATTTTTTCCAAAGACCACCTTAATTATATACCTACAGTCTTTTCAGTGAAGTCTTAAAGCCGTTATACTCATCAGAGGAACAATCATTCCTTACCCCATCACTCTAATCAATGAACAATATTTAACATAGCATTTCAAATGACAAACTTCCTTCTGGAGATTGTCTCTGATCCAGCCTCTCTCTGGAGGCAGGGGAAGAGAGAAGGGAGAGAAAATAGGGCTGGGAAACACTGTGAGAATAAAGATCAAACCAATATTAATTGAACAGTAGTCATAAGGAGGGGGGCAATGCAGTTACACTAATTTAATTTTGAACTGAGCCTTGAAGAAGAAGAGAAGATAAATTATAGAAGAAAATGAGGAGATAAAGGATTACTGATACAGAAAAAAACAACCCTGATTTTCCAGTGAAGCAAAACAGGTTGCTTTTTCTGAAGCATTAAGATGAGATCTCAATTTCCAGCTGGAATTATCTGGAATTTCTATAATTTCAAAGAGCTTAGAATAAAACTATTTTTCAAAACATGTGTCTGTTTGCTTGGAAATGCTGTTCCAAACTGTTTATTTCTCAAAACATTTTTTGAAATTGTTGAAATATCTTGTTTCCAAAGGCATAAATTTCAAATAAAAATCTTCTGATATGGGGGTTAGAACATCTTTATCACACTAAACTTTAGAGATGGTTTTTGAATTGTTAAATGGTGGTATCAAAATGAAATACTTTACCTCACAACTTTAATTTTTTTTATAGCTATGTAGATTGAAGCTCCTTCTTCATATTGCTTGGTTTTGTCCTGAAAAATTGCACAAGAAGTTATCCTAACCTGTTTTCTTCCTTTGTGGTAGTCTGTGCAAGAAGAGCAACATGCCATGTTACTTGAAGTGGCAGGACACTGGATTGGTACACATTTTCTTCCATGGACTGCACTGAAAACATTTATCTTGTCCAAATGAGAGAAGTTGGTTTTAAAGACAAAACTTAGTATCACCCATATGTGTAAAACAGGAGTACCAGTTTTTGTGATTCATTTGTAAAACGTGCATCTCTGTGTGCACTCATCTGTTCAATGAGAAGCAGAACAAAGGCTGGAATATCTCTTTAGATTTTCTTACAGGAGAAAAAAAAGAAGAAGAAGAAAAAACTAAAAGACAGCCTGAGGTGTATTTAATCTGGCAAATATAAAAGTACAGGCATAAGTAGGTTAACTTTAAACTGACAAGGCAGGGTTAGTCATTAAATAATTAAGTTTGCAGATTAACTCCTGACAAAATTTCCACTAACTTTAGCAGCATTTGTTTGCCACTCCAGGTGCTTTTGCAGGAGACTTTTTTAACTGAAAGACAAAGAATAAAGGACGTTAAGTAGTTCAGTATTTGTTACAGCTGGAATCAAGCTGACACACTTAGACAATAACTTTGGAGTGTTTTCTGAGGCTTTCCCAGCTCCTTTAGCATACTGGGCTGACTGGTCACGCCTTGACTGCCCTCAGGACTGGGGAGCTGATACATCCCAAGGGTCATACCTTCCTCTGTGGTTCACCTGAAATCATGTATTTGCTTCTTTTAATGCTTCTGCACTTAATTTCTTTGTAGATTCATTCACAGGACTCATCAACATAATGACTGACATCATTTGGCGCTACACTGGAGATTTTATGGCCCCTGATATCGTTTGCAGGGTTGTTCGCTACTTCCAGGTATAAGAACCTTGTGCTTTGTGTCCCCACAGCAGTAAACTCTGACAAAAATGCTGTATAGAATTTTTTTCTAGCAGCAAAAGTGCTAAATGCTGGAAATGTTCATTTAAAGGTGAAACATGTTAGTTAAAGCATATTAAATCTTTTAAAGTTTGTGGATAGGAAAAAGGAAAAACAGCTGGGTGAATATACAAGGGGGATTTTTGCTATTTCTTTTTTTTTTCCCTGTAAGTTTTGAAACACTCCTAGTTCAGAGTTCTCGCTGACATCACCTTCTGCAATAGATGCATCTCAACTGCTGTTCCATTGTACTTTCTGCCCCAGGTGGTCCTTCTCTATGCCTCGACTTACGTCCTCGTGTCACTAAGCATAGACCGCTATCATGCCATAGTTTACCCCATGAAGTTCTTGCAAGGAGGTAGGAGAGTTTCGGTACCTTGTTATTGCTATAGATATTATTGGATAATTTTTAACTTTCAAAATTCTTAACCTTGTTGCTATGAATTATTCATTCCTGCTCTGGCTACATTTGAACTCTGTTACAGTTTTCCAAATGACAAAGGAGCTGTGGTTTCAAGATTTTTAAAACTCTACTTAGCCCTCAGCAGTTTTTATAAGTATTGTGTTAGCAAAGAATGAAATGACATTTTAAAAAGTATAGTGGTTTTCAATATCTTCCAGCATTTTTAGAAGGTTATTAAGGGCAAAAGCTATCCCTTTTATCACTATATTGACTGTAGGAGCTGCAACATCGATGCTGTCCATTTATTCACATTAAAAAATAACTTGGATGGAGGGTGTGGTACTCTAATTCATACAACAGTTTGATATATCTTCAAAAGATAAAGCATATAAGTTTGGATATCTATTGTTTCTTGTAATTTCTTCTGTTTGTTTGGTTTCAGGTTTGTTTACAGCATCCAGATATATCCTGGCCTCTTGGCAGTACAGTTTAAAGAAAATTATTTCTTTCCTACAGAGCCAAAGTGGGGTGTTAAGTATGTTGCACTGAGTGAAGAAACAGAAATAGCAGGTGGGGAGGAAGAAGAACAGTTACAAAAACCATGAGGTCTGGAGGATGTGCTTTAATCAGATGCAAATATCATTCTTGTTTGGGAGTAATGATGGCTTTTGCCAGACGGCTCTATTCAGGGGATCAGATTAATGGTCCTTCCTGGCCTTAAAAACCTATGAGTCAATCATAGTTGAGACAGTGGTGCAGCTTTGGCAGATGTTAAGGTCTGAAAGCTTCAAATACTTGAGTGAAATTTAGCTTTATATTCCCCAGTGTTCACATCAACTCTTTCAGAACAGGGAGATGGATATCAAGGTTTTCCCTTGGCTTTTTTGAGAGGGGTGGCATTGCTCTACAGCTCCTGCAGGAGGGCTCATAATCCAGGTAGGGTGGCAGCTCATAAACCTGCTGAATGAGCAGGATGAGCTGTGGGACAGACCCACTGACATTTCTTCCTCACACATGGTACAGGAAAAGCAGCACTTGTTAAATCAGCTCCTGGGCATAGTAAAGAATTTGATGATTAATTTTTGAAAAGAAGTTTGAAGTTGAAACAAACCCACGACAAATCACTTCAAATCTTCATAAAAGCTTTTTTTAATCCTATTTCCTATACCCATACCATAAAGTTTTTCGTTTTTTTTTTTTAAGACTGGAGAAGAGCAGACATTGCCCCCAATCGAGGGTAGCAGAGTCATCAGCTGCGTGCAGCTCTAGTCTGGGGAAAAAGGTCACAAGCAGAGAGAACACTGACAAAACCCACCTGCCTTTTGCAAGGGCTGGCACAAGCAATGTCGCACAAGCAAAGACCATGTTCAAAGGAAAAAAGAAGGCAGCTGCAAATCCAAAAGAAGTCTCTAGAGAGGTATATTTATCATAACAACTTCCCGGAATATACATAAAATAATCACCTCTTGCACCCAGCTATTTCTTGCAGAGGTGTCATGTGGGATGCTTTTGAAATGCCCTCTTAGCTATTCTGCAGATAGAGAACAAAGAGATTTACAAATCTTTGTCATTGGTGATGACACAGAGGAACTTCATGAACAGTTCTGAGTTAACTGGTGGCAAATTTCTTTCAAAATCAAACACTCAGCCCCTCGAAAACCTTCAGTCAAGAAACAAAATAGTTCTTTCTTCTTACTGATTTAAAAAAATTATGTTTCTGTGTAGCCTTGAAATATCATTTTAGAAAAAAAAAATCAAACTTTTCACTTTGAAAATGTCAAATAATTTTTTTCATTGCAGTTTAGTTACTAGCCTCAAGTCCTGTCAAGAAGCATTTGCAATGAGCTGTTCTTTGCATGGTTTTTAAGAAAACAAACTTCAACAGCTGAATATTTTATACTTTGCAAATACATAAATGACCACAGAATGCGCAGGATGGGAAAGAAATATGCCTTCTAATCCTAAAGCTTTTACTATGAGACACCTAATTCTACAACCAAAAGGGTATTAAGAATAAATTGTAAAATAAAGATCAAAAAGAAAAGAAACTGAGGAGTTATAATAGAAAATATTTTGTGAATACTTCATCATATTGAAAAGGTATGTGCAAACAACACAAACTAAATAAGTGAAAAAAGAACTGCTTAAGTAAAAGACAAAACCCAAAAAGGTGTAAACTGATCCTTGCATGGCTTTGGGCTGAAAACAATGCTATCACTGAGATTCTGGAACAGCTCTGCTCTCTCTGGATTTAAAACCTAATTTTAAAGTGGCACTCAATTTCTCAAAGGATTGCATAGCATTAGCATTCTTGATGGCAGGAAGCAAAGATCCTTCCAAGAGGTGACTCTCTGTCCCAGTTGCTGGGAGCAGAGAGATGTGCTCAAATCCATTTTCACAGTGTGCGGATGGTGGGGGCGGAGCAGAGGGCACTGTCACATGGAAACATCTTTTAGAGAGTCAGAGCCAGTGCTCACAACTGAGATTCCCACCCCAACCCTGGGAGCTGGTCATGGCCACCCCAGTATGAAAAACTCCAAAGGAAAATGCTCAGACTGGTTGAATAGAATATCGTATTTCAAAAGTTGTTATTTGATTTCACGTATAACTGATATAGCTCTAGTTATGTGATTTGCTGGCATTTAGAGCATATTAGAGCAACCACTAAAAATGCAGCATAAAAAAAGCTCTGCCGGCGAGGCAGAAAATTAACATTTTTTTGATAAAACAAAAATCTGCTTACCTATCAGAGTCCTGTAAAACCCTTTAGACTAGCAAGGCCATATTCTACCAAATGCAAGGGACATTTAAAAATAAGAATAAATGAACATTGCAGGAAATGTATTATGAAACACAAAGATACAATACCACTCTTGCCCAATCCAAATTATCCAATTCTGTTCAAATTAAGGTCATGCTATACAGTACAAAAAAAAAAAAAAAAGGTTTCTTTTCCAGCTCTGATCTTTTTCAGTTAGAAAAACACAGGTGGGCCCCACTCAGGCTTGCATGATTGTAGTTTAAGTAGTTAGCTCACATTTGAAATGTCCTTTCTTTCAGGAAATATTTTGCAAAATTTTTTCTTAATATGCCTTTTGCTAAGTTTATTATGTTATGCATTGGGAAACTTCACAGTTCTCTTCTGCCTGTATAATATTTTCTTCTGCCTGTACAATATTTATAGCCTTAATCTAACCCTCTCACTTACGCAGATGTCATCAGATTTCCCTTAAGCCCTAGATTAGCAAGACCATACTTTGCTGAATGTGGGTAGCATTTAAAAATGAGCAGGATAACTGAGTATTTGCAACTGATGTTTTATAAAGCATAAAATTACTTTTTTAATGTTTCACCCACATGCTTTTGTATTGCTCTTTGAGCTTCACGGAGGAAAGACATTCGTCTTGATATACATAATTTAAAGTGATTTTCTATTTCACACACAACCTCGGGTATTTTTTAGGACAATAAAGTATTTGAACACTAAAGCTTCTCAGATCAAAAAAAGTCTGTCCCCATCTGTTCTTTTTCCAGTCTGGCTGAGGAGGAATAACTGTCACTGAGAATCATAGGTACTCCACTGATCAGCCCTTTTCCCTCACACTTTTCAGCTAGAGCTAACCGGATTTTAGCCAGAAGATGCAGGTTTTTGAAAATTAAAGCCTTGAGACTTTTTGCTCCAACCCATTGATATTTACAAAATCCTGTGGGTGCCACTAGGCATCACTTGGTTTCCCACTTGTTTTCCCCACTCGGCAGCGGCCAGAAATCAAGAGGATGCAGTAACCCAAACCTGATGGAGGTTTTGGGATCCTTCAGCTCCTGTTCTTCACCATGAAGTCCAGCAGGCTCTCCCAGTTCCTGTATTTTGCAGCAGATAAAACAGGGCTGGGCACTTGAGCACCATCATCTGCCCTGTCTCATGGTTAGCAGTCCACTCTTGGCATGACTTGGAGTTATCAACAGGAGCTGGGTTTGGTCCCCACAATGATACAGAGAAGTGCAGGGGATGCCCAGGCTCTTCAAGTCCGCATTTCTTTGGGACAGTAAAGTTGCAGCTGGAGTTAAAAGCAGCTGGTTATGCAGCCTTGTTCTGATCCTGAACTGAGGCATTTTCTTTTTCCTCACTGGAAATGTTTTGCAATCTTTCTGCCTTTGAAGTGCATCACTAGGCATGCAGTAAGGGCAGGCCTGCAGTCCTTTACATCCATTCATGATGTTCTCTTGGTGGCATAGAGGTACCATTTGCATTTCATGTTTCTGACTTGCTGACCCTGACCAGTGCCTTTCTCATAGTGTTTGATTCAACTGGCCCTAAGCATCCTTAAATAAAACTTGCAAAATACAAGCTCATAAAGACATGACAATTTATCATGAGAAAGAGATGAAATTCCTATTCTCCTTTGAAGTCTTTTCAGCATCAGCCAGCTGCAGCCTAAAATTCCCTTTCTTCACAGAATTTCCTCCTCCTCCCTGCCTTTCTGTCAGTCGTGCTGCAAGGGTTCACTCGCACCAACAACCCCACTGACACTGTCTGTTTGACTCTGTTACACAGAAAGACAGGCGAAAGTGCTTATTGGAGTGGCCTGGAGCCTCTCTTTCCTGTTTTCCATACCAACTCTGATTATTTTTGGGAAACGGCAGCTCTCCAATGGGGAAGTGCAGTGCTGGGCTCTCTGGCCTGATGACTCCTACTGGATCCCCTACATGACGGTGGTGGCTTTCCTGGTGTATTTCATTCCTCTGATCATTATTAGGTAAGCCTGAACCCCAGTCAGCAAGCGTGTGGTGAAAGCTGTCAAGTGTGCAATCAGCTTAATGCTTTAATTTCTACTCATTCATTACAATTTCATTTCCATACCTGCTGCATAGCTGCTTTGGTTTTTATCACATAATACATGGGTTGTGGTACTTGCCCTGGGTGTTCTCCGTGTGGTATTAACAGCCAGAAACATTTTCTCTCAAAAAAGGAATGAATCTCTAAGTGTGTCCACTTATCTCCACAGCTTCAGGCTCGAAAGATACCTTTATAAACCCAGTATGAATATTTATCCATTTTTACAAAAGATAATTTTAATAGAACAGGAAGCTACACTTAACACTAATTAAACTAAAATTAACTTGAAGTGCTCTTAAGCTTTACAGTACTTGAGAAGTGTTCCTTCACCAGGATTGGAAAGAGATCTCCAAGCGTGGAAGTTGCCAACCACTCATAAAATATGAACAAATGTAATTCTTCCTGTTTTGTAATAGGAAGCCTAAGCTGAAGATATTTGAGACCGATTTGCCCCAAATGCCAAAGACAATCTGCCCAACCTGTATTAAACTAAGGTCAATCAATACTGCAGACTGTGCTTAGTGATCATTGAAGTTTATCTCCTCCCTCTAGGGAGCTGCCATTAGCTGCTGTTAAACAGAAGTTAACTAGCCACGAGGAGCCACCAATGCAAAAGAGCAGTCAAAATCAGATGTGGAAGGGGAGTGAGGCTCCTTAACTGCCTCAAAATGCTGCCAGTGGCAGTAAGAGTTCTCAAAGCCCTTATTTTTCTTTCTTTCACTAACAAGGTTACAATCTTATTTCTCGGTGTCCATCTCTTCTTGTTAGCAGCAAGAAAGACTTTCTGGGACTTCTTTTTTCCCCCCATAATTCAGTGACAGGCTGCTTGGACTCTGAGAGGGGAATTATGTTTGCAGTGTCGGTTGGATTTATCTCTTGGTTCATCTGCTTTTCCAACAAGTAATGAGCCATGAGTCTCACTTAGCTTCCTGCTCATTAGTACCCTGGGTGAGAGTGGAGTGGGCAGAGGCTGATCTTTTCTAGATGATGACAGGACTGACTACATAACCTAAATGAATGCCTCGAAGTTTTTACTGTTATTAAAACTTAAAACAGTTATTACTGTTTTATCATAGAGATTAAGTTGTGCAGCTTTTAATGGTAACAAGTTTAGCTCTGATAGAATCAAAACCATGGTGCTTGAATTCATCTAGCTGACTTTTTGATACGGATTCAAAATGGACCAGTGTTGCTCCCTAGAGAGAAGGGATGATTTTTACACTTTGCTTGTAACATATCAGTTTGCTAAACCTTCCATTTTTGTGCTGGATTGCATAGATATAATAAAAAAAAAAATTAAGCAAGTTCTCCTTAAAGAAAGAACACGATGGCAAGAGAGGGAAAACTACTCCCAAGTTGTCCAACAGCTCTTCCTAGGTAGGATCATTTCTCTGCATGTTTTCCTGTCTCTAAATCCAGCCTAGTTTTCAAGATACAAAAAAATATTCTTGGGAATACGTAAATAAAACTGTGGGTAGATCTGCAGCCCAGCAGTAGCAGCAAAAACAATAAACATACACTGCACAGACAAAAAGCAATTTAACAGTGAAAAGAAATGGCACTAGAAAACTTTGAGGCTGGCTGTTACTGTGAAAGGGGTTCTTTTATGAGCTTTCTCAAATAGGTAGCAGTTGGGAAATTCTAGCCAGCATCTTAAGTGTTTTAGGAAAAAAAACCCCACTGCCTGCCCAGTTACAGTCATTCCATAGGTGTGTGAAACATCTCTTTCACACTCAAACATACAGATTTGCATGGTTTCTATTACAGAGCAGCCACTCCTTTTACACGCCATCTATACTTGTCTGGCAAGAAAAGGCAAGCTACAGAGCAATAAATATTTCAGAGCTGTTGACATTATGCTCCCCTCCTCCCTGCCAAAGAAAGATATTCAAACCAGATCAGCTCTGTGACTTGCTTTACAGTAAATCCCCAGAAGCAAGAAGCTGATGAAGACATGAGGGGAAAGAGAAAGGCAGCGAAACTGGCATTACATGAAATTGCCCTGACATCTGAGACATGAATAAAACATCCTAAAATTTTTGTGGCTTTAACCTTAAGCAACTTTTACACAAGAAGTTTATGGCAGGACAGGAACTAAAACCACTGGCTTTGGAGCCAGGGGCAGCACAGTGTCCATCACCTGCACAGAAACATTCCTGGTTTCAGTGTTTATTAACACAAATGCTCCTGTGTCCTTGCCAGCAGAAGTCAGATTTTTGACAGGTCCAAAGTGGTGTCTGGCACTGGAAGAAAGGAAGGGGAGTGGTGCAGGGAAGGATTTATTTTGTGCTTATTTATTTCTAGTTGTCAGCGATACTATTTTCTTCAGAACAGAGAGGATTGTCTAAAACCACAGAAAAAGAGGATTAGCATCAGGGCAAGGTCAGCAGAGACATTATGAAAAAATGCCATGCGATTTGGAAGGAAACGGCTATTTTTTAGAACACATTTTTAAGTCTCAAGCATAAAAGTGAAGGTTGCAGCTTCCCAGCTGACGTATCTGTAAAACATTTGTCAACACAGCCCGAAGGTGTGACATCTATTTCTTTAAAAATTATTGGCAGTCCAGGAGTTTAAAGCTAATCCACTTGATGTGGCTGCAGCATTCAAATACTCTTGTAAGCAGTTTGTGGCTCAAGAACAGCAGGAATGGCTGCTAATATCTCCAGGGACTCAGTTTCTCTGTAGAAGTTTTGTTCCACCCAGTACTTTCAGATGCCCAGGAAATCTGATGATAAACAAGATGCTATTTCATAAGGGTGAGAGAGATCATGTACATCCCAGTTGTTTGTTACTCTGTCAAGAGATTATTTATAAAAATGAAAGGCGATATTTAATAAATGTAGGAAGGCATTTTGTGATTTTTTTTTTAATTTAATGACCTTTAGCTGAAGATGTTATTTTAAAAAGGCCACAACATAATAATGGAGAGAAGATCCATAAATGTGCAACTGAAAAGTCAAGGATCAGTAGAAGAAGCTGTGAATACATTTAAGCCAGAAGCCAAGGCATACGTCACACTTAGTGAGGAAGCAAGGCAGGGTGCACATGGGGAAAAAAATTTAAATCTTTTCTGCAAGAATTCATATTGTTTGCCCAGCTACTTTATTTTCTCTGCTGAAGCACTCTGATTTAGCTGCCTGGCAGGTGTCTGACGCAATGTGGGACATTGGCTGGCAGAGTTAATTCTTAATTAGTTCTGCTGCCTGAATCTGCTGAAAACCTAACCTCTAGAGCAAAGCAGTTCACTGATGACAGCACTTTTTTTGGTGCTGTTCATCTAAAGTGCACACAAAGGATAAAATCTTACTTTTCAGGTGCAGGACTTAATTCTACACTAGATAGGCTGCTTTGGCTGAGCTGTTTTCTCTTGTTACAGTCCAGACACCACCATCTTTGAAGCTTCTCTCATTCAGCCCTCAGCTCTCTCAGTAGAGCTGATTTCACATGTTCCTGACAGCCTTCAACTAACTTGCAGGAGCTGTGTTATTCATAACACTGCAGCCCATGGAATGAATTATTTAGCTGATAACCTTATGCTCACTCTGGAAAACCCTTCCACCAACAAGCTAAGCCCCAAGATGTGGTGTGAGCAAACCCTACAGATTCCAAGCCAAAACACGAACCAGAAGAAAGCAGCATTCTCTCCCCCCTACCCCACCCTCCTTTTTTCAAAAAAATTGTATATATAGAAAGGTGATTTATGAAGAAAACTGCAAAAACCTGAAAGATTTTAATACTTCTGAGGTCTATTCCTACCACTTCTTCACAACTAGAGAAACAGCAATCAGTTACCAAAAAGCTTGTGGTTTTTCAGCAAGTTTTTTCATCTGATTATAATACCAATGAACAAGACCTGAATAATGAAAAGACAAAGTAAACCTATTATTAGTATTTTTAACCCAAGTATGTGGCTATCTTTGAGAGCTGAAAAAAGTGGAGAATATTTGTTCTTTTCATATCAAAGCTTCCCTTGTCCTCACTGTCTCAGTGTAGTACCGGAATAGCCACAGATCCTGAGTCAGGTACTTCTTCACAGTGCTTAAAAATTTGGCCTGTTCCCTCTTACTTACATTATTCTACCACTTCTTCTGCAGTTGATATTATCAACAGATCAAACCCCAGAAAATTCATAAAAAGTAATTAGGGAACCTGCAGTAATTAGTTCTTTCCTCTTCTGGGACGAGGGTCATCAGCTATAACCAAGGCTTTTCTCCTATGCTAAAATACACCAAGCAGAGCTCAAATGGTAACTGTGATGGTTGAAAACCTCTGGGGCACTGCTGAGGTGAGGTTAAATATGGATCAAATCAAGATTACACACTGCTCTCCGGCAAATATTTGCACCTGGGCCCCTCAGAACCTGTGATGGGGAGACAGAAGAGCTACTGGGTTTCTATTTGGCATTGCTACTCTGTGCCAAAACATAATTATATTCTGGCACTTGAGTATTCAGAAATTCAGAGCTTTTTAGTTGCTATTCCTGATTGCTAAATGTATTTTTTATATTTTAACATTATAAATATTATACATAGACATTTACCTAATATAATTGCAAACTCACGTTTTAAAAAAAAATTGCTAAAACTCCTCTTGAAGCACAGAGGGAAAAGATATCCATCTGCTGTTTAAAATCTAAACTCCAAAGAGAACATTTGCTTTGGAGCAGCTGAAAAATAATTAGAAGAGAAAAAAACTCAGAATCAGCTAAAAGGAAAAATATGGAATTAAACCCAAAGCATTGCAATGAAATAAAAAATAGATTAAATAAAAGGTATTTCTCTGAATTAAATCAAATAAAGGGACTGGAAATGTCATTAATAAAAATACTAAAGGTCATTTTTTGAACTAGATTCAGTGAGCCCATTCATTTTTGCCTGCAATTTCCATTTCTAAATAAAAACCCTAGATCTTCCACATATGTTCTAATATCTGCCTGTCTCTTCACTTAGCCATTACATGTGCCTGCAATGGTTTGTTCAGATGAAGTTACTTTTCTCTTTAGACAAATAGTGCTGTAAATTAGCTACCACAAAATAAAGCAGCTGCATCACTTTGCACAAATAAAGTATAAGGAACAATAGGCAATACTAGATGATAAATAGAAGTAATTAACTTAAGTAAGCTTAAGCGCACTTTTGCCATGGTAAAGGCTCATTTTACTAGAAAATACTAAGGCTATGTGGGACGCTGTCATAGTGCAATTACTTACTTTTTAAAAAAATCTGTATTTAAAGAGTGGGCAGATCAATAATGCTTATGACTGTTAATGTCAATACATAGCTTTACCAGAAGACAGTTTATTTAAAAAAAAAAAAAAAAGAAAGTGGTCTATGAATTAAAAATAAAGATGAGGTGGGATTATTCACAATTGCATTTGTATGATTAATCTCAAGTTACATATTTAGATGGATAAAAAATGCTATAATTACCAATGAGACATATTGAACAACACCATTAACTAATAGCAGGTTATGATGAGCATGCGTCTTAATCCTTTAGAATTTGGATCAAGCTAAACTGGTTTTGGAGATGCAAAGAGTTTAATTTCTGAGATACATCCGTAATGTGAGCCATATTTTTGTGTTTTCCTGCCACCTCTCGAGATATGCATTTTATCAGGGTTAGAAAAATCACCACATTTTCGGATTAACAGTGTGTCCTTCCTATCCTGTGGTCTTCAAAGCCTGAGCAGCTACTTTTCAGAATGGCTTGGATGAATTTTCCATCCATCTTTGACTTTTCCACCTTAGTACCCTTTCATTAGTCTCTCACCTACGACCTGGGCTGGAAGACCAGTGCGCTGTGCATTTCCAGACACAAAGAAGCCTGAAAACATCTGGACCTAAAGAACTGCACATCCCATCTCCCAGTGCTTTCAGTGGAGACAAGGGCAAGCAGCATGCAGGCATGTTATATGGGTTGAAAAAAGAGGTTTGTGGCAATGTGTATCACGTGCTTTTACATCTTAGCAGTGGAGGCTGAGCAGTTCAACATCCAGAGGAAGGGAACAGAGATTAGGATATGGTTGGAATGGTGCAGAGTATTGCCAAACACTTCTCTGAATACCAGTTTGTCATCTGTTCCCTGCTACTCTTTTCTCATCTGCCACTTCATTTTTCAAGTGAGAATCTCTTTGAGATTTGACCAACCTCTTCATCCTCCTCCAGCCGCCTTTTACAAGAAGGAAAGGAGCTACAAGTGTATTCTGAAAAAAGGCAGCTTTTCCCTTGCAAGAAAAATACTTTTCTTCCATAAGTGCCCTCTTTTTACTTTTGTGGCTTTGAAACACACATGCAATTGCCTGTTATGATCCTCTGCTTTAGGTGACACGTTTCTGGAAAGTCCAGTTTCTTTGCTCCATGCCACCATTGCTGGGGAAAAAGAAAAGGTTAGGCACTACCATGAACTGGAGTACCAGAGACATCAAATCATAAGTGCATAATTGTGCCTGGCACAAGAGTTGTTCAGAAGTTTACCAAGCATGACTCGTCTTTCCTGACACCCACCTTCAGCAACTTTACACCACCTCCGGTCCACTCCTGATAAGGAAGACTCCAATGGCTTCAGCTATAGAGAAATGAAAGGTGAACAGAGGCAAAAACACCCACATAGATCCACTACGTTGGCAGCACTTTATAAGCTGCTGGATGAAAACAAGAATTCAGCTTTCCTCTAGAGTTCTAAGAATTAAGGATTCAAATGAATCAGCACGTAATCTCATATGTGAAATGCCAATGAAGAAGACAGATGCTGTAACTATCTGGCAAAAGACATGCCCCTACCAGATTCTGCAGTGAAGAGGGCAGGAATTCTGGGGTCAAAGGGAAAGCAAGTGAGAAGCCTGGCTTCATAATTCAATCCTTATGGCATTTGTCTGAAAGTAAGGAGTCTGAATATTATGACTACAGAGTTAGACTCTTTTGTCCTGATGCTTAAGGAACTCTGAATGTGTCCCGCTGGACAAAGGAAAATCTGCATCAGAGAGGACATTGTTTCAGCTGCAAACAAAAAGGTCAGGCTAGAGCTGGCAGGATAGGAAGAAAATAGAAACAGAGCTTTTAAGAGCTGGCTCGAATTTTTTTTGAGATGACAACAATTATCATTGTAATACATTCTGATTCATTGGAAGAATCAAAGGTGAAATGATAGGTGAATTTTCCACCATTGTCTGTAAAACGTATAAAGAAACTCTCAAGTTGTTAGCTGTATGAGCTGTTAAATAAACAGGTTCTTGAAAAGCCAGGAGATAAAAAGAAAATGTTCAAATCAGCTGGGAGCCAAGGTGGACTTTTGAAGGGATTAAGGAGAGCAAGTTGTAGTCCACAGCAGATGCATGCAAGCTCCTCACCAGGCAAGGATGCTACTGCTCTGCTGCACAGCCCAGATTGCAGTTTGAATTTACAGCTCTCACCTACTGAGCCTGGAAACCAGATGGCTCAAATTTCCACAGAAAGGAAACCTCCAATCCTCCACCGTTTTTTGAGCACAAGTACTGTCTTTGCAAGCATGTCTAGCAATTGAGGGTGCTGTAGGAAAGTATATCAGTCTGAAAGGTCTAATAAGAATAATGCCTCTTCTGATAACAAAAATAAGCCACATAACAGTAAGATACATTTTTGCCTCTATAAAACACCCTGAAAGGATGTCTTTTGTTGCACCTTTTTCGCATAAGGACCACTAAGGTTTATGGCACTTAATATCCTCAAGCAGGATGTAGGTTCAAACAGCTCTTCAGCTTTGTTATGGATGAGTTGGCTTTCGTGATGAAGGGAGTGGTTAATTAATGTTAAGTTGTATTAAAAATTTCATATAGGTTTAAGTAAGTGCGCTGTGTACGGGTGTAACACTGCTATGTATCCACCAGACGGGGCCAGTGAGAGGGGTGCCCAATATGGTTAAATGGGAGAACCTTCTGGCAGCCCGCAGCCACAGAGCGATGACATCATCCCGAACTGCGATTGGTTCATTAAAGGACCAATGAAAAGACTCTCTTGACAAATGATTGGTCAGGAATGAACCACTGAAAAGGACCAATCAGAAGGCACACGAGCGAGCCAATCAAATGAAGCACACCGCGAGACCCCCAAGAACCTATAAAAAGGCCCTCCCACCAGTGGGCGCGTCTTTCTGCGGACGCTGAGCCAAAGGATCATCCAGTGTGTGCTGCACTTCTGCCTTGCTGTTTTGGGTTTCAACCTTAACTTGTCCTTGATTGTTAGTTTACTTACCTCTTTGGGTTTTAATAAATTGCTTAAAATTTTGAATTGTGAGCCTGTTTTTCACAAGCTTGAAGGAATTATTTTTACCTATTCTTTATTAAATCAATAAAAGTCCAGACTGGTTATTGCACAGGAAAAGATCATAACTATACAAGGTCACTGTATACTAGGGCAGTTTTTATGTTTTCTATTAAAAGTATATAAACCTTTCTAAATATGCAAATTGTGGTGGATCTGGTTCTGAATCATCTAACTCTTCCCATATATCTGACACTTCTGTCCTCCTTGATTTCCATTTCACAGGACCCTGAGACCCAAAATTGAGCACTGCTGTATTTATTTGCATTTCTCATGAATCTTGCCCTTATCAAATTACCCAGGGTAAAATTTTATTCACCCGCTTCATACTCACAAAGTAACAGCAAAATAGAAGTGTACATACAGCGAAACAATGTCCCTCCCTTGCTTCCGTCATCAGAGCTGGTGTTCTGGGGCTGATACTCAGACAGATTTGGCTTTGGCTAGCTCAAAATCACCCATGAGCTCTTGCCTGCAACATTTTTGGCCAAATCACTGCATTCTTCTGAGTCTCAGATTTGACATCTACAAAGCCAAGACAACCATAAGGACTTCCATGGTGAAAAGTCTTCAGATCTGCTTCTGAAAAATACTGTGGGAGAGTCATATCATATTTATTATTATTATTGTCATTTACTATTATTATTTCTATGCAGTCCCATCATGTCTGTGAAATCCTTATGCATAGATAAGTGTACACTTAGGTCACAAATAACGGAGATGTCTGTTAAATTTGTTGTGCCTAATACCAGCAACTCTTCCCCTTCTGCAGCATCATCTACTCAATTGTGATTCGAACCATCTGGATGAAAAGCAAAGCGCAGGCTGTCATCATATCCAGCTGTCCTGGTGAGTCTCAGCACACTCGTGACTCCAGTCTTGTGATTCAATTCTGGCTGATCCTCACAAATCCGGGAGTGCTTGGACTTGCAGTGTCACATCGGGTCCCCATCGCTGCAATGGGAATGGGGTTTCTGTATTTGTTGATTCATAACTCATTTCTACATTATTTTGCTTCTTTCCTTGGACACTAAATTCTCACTAGAGACACAATAGGAAACATCTGTGAGAAAATTAATAACAAGTAAAAACTACTTATTCTAGAGGTTAGAATTCTGTTGCTAGAAATTTGTCCACTTTCAGAATAGTTTCTTTCTAGCATATACTGGGCAACAGTTTTTCTGTGTTTTCACATGTCCTTGCAAGTCTGAATTTTGCTCAAGATCAGAAATCCCTGGCCACAGAAAGCTATAAAATAATCTGAGTGTTCCATCTCAAGGCTATACATGCCTCAATGTTTCAGGAAGACTTACTCTGCTTACATTTATTTCCCTTTTTTATTTTGGGTGGCTCAGGTTTTGATTGACCAACCTGGTCTCCTTTTATGACCAGGTGACCCGCCTGGTGGATGCAGGAAAGGCTGTGGAGGTTGTCTGTTTAGACTTCAGCAAGGCCTTTGACACCGTCTCCCACAGCATGCTCCTGGAAAAGCTGGCAGCCCGTGGCTTGGATAGGAGCACTCTTTGCTGGGTTAAGAACTGGCTGGATGGCCGGGCCCAGAGAGTGGTGGTGAACGGTGCTGCGTCCAGCTGGTGACCAGTCACTAGTGGTGTTCCTCAGGGGTCTGTGCTGGGACCAGGTCTGTTCCATATTTTTATTGATGGACATGGATGAGGGTATTGAGTCTTTCATCAGTAAATTTGCAGATGACACTAAGCTGGGAGCGTGTGTCGATCTGTTGGAAGGTAGGAGGGCTCTGCAGAGAGATCTGGAACGGTTGGATGGATGGGCAGAGTCCAATAACATGAAGTTCAATAAGACCAAGTGCCGAGTCCTACATTTTGGTCACAATGACCCCCTGCAACGCTATAAGCTGGGGACAGAGTGGCTGAACAGTGCCCAGGCAGAAAGGGACCTGGGGGTACTGGTCAACAGCCGACTGAACATGAGCCGGCAGTGTGCCCTGGTGGCCAAGAAGGCCAACGGCATCCTGGCCTGTATCAGGAATAGCATGGCCAGCAGGACCAGGGAAGTAATTCTTCCCCTGTACTCGGCACTGGTGAGGCCGCACCTCGAGTGTCCAGTTCTGGGCCCCTCAGTACAGGAAGGACATTGAGATGCTTGAGCGTGTCCAGAGGAGGGCAACAAGGCTGGTGAGGGGCTTGGAACACAAGCCCTGTGAGGAACGACTGAGGGAGCTGGGGTTGTTTAGCCTGGAGGAAAGGAGACTCAGAGGTGATCTTATCATTCTCTACAACTTCCTGAAGGGTGGTTGTAGTCAGGTGAGGGTTGGTCTCTTTTTCCAGGCAACAGCTGACAGAACAAGAGGACCCAGTCTTAGGCTGCACCAAGGAAAATATAGGTTGGATATTAGGAAAAAGTTTTTTACAGAAAGAGTGATAAAGTACTGGAATGGTCTACCTGGGGAGGTGGTGGAGTCACCATCCCTGGATGTGTTTAAAAAGAGATTGGATGTGGCACTCAGTGCCGTGGTTTAGTTGAGGTGTTAGGGCATGGGATGGACTAGATGATCTTGAAGGTCTCTTGCAACCTAGTGATTCTGTGATTCTGTGAACTTGAACAGACTTGCAAGTGTCCAAATTTCAGGAACTACCGAGTTCCTGACTGACACCAGGGAAAGATGGGACTGTGTATTCCTGTCCTGCCTGCCAAGGTACACACTGACACATCCACACACCAGTCCTATTCTTTCACTAGCTAAACTGTTCTTTTCCCAGGTGGCAAAACCTCCACTGGCTACACCAGTCGTGGGTTCATATCCAGAGCGAAAGTGAAAGCGATCAAGTACAGCATTGTAATTATCCTTGGTAAGTGAAAAGCCCCACAGCTGGTAGCTAGAGAGGATGTTGGCATTAGGAAGCTGCTTTTCCTCAGCAACCTCTATCATCAGCAGACAAAGTAGATGGCTTGGAGAAGGAGCTTTACTTAGACACCTGACTTGCCTTCTGATCTTTTCCTTCCCTTCTCTTCTGGCTGATACGCTTCTATTTTAGGCATCTGACATAAGCCTTAAATGAAATTAGATGCACAGGCCCTCGTGTGCATTAAGAAAGTAAAGAGACAATGTCTAAAAGGTAAAAAGGAATGGGTCATCTCTTTCCCATCCAGACTGCCAAAAGGTTTGGCAACTCACTTGTCTTTTAGGCATGTGAGCTGCTGGGGTGGTGCAAGGGAGAGAAGAAGAGGTCAGATGTGCAGCGAGTGCATTTGATGTCACAGGTGTGTTGCCTGCCGAGATGGAAAGAATGAGTTCTCCTTTCCCAACTGGGCAGCAGATGACTGAGTGCAGGTGTTCTCTGTCTCCCAGGGAAATGACATTATTCTGATGCAATTAGGATGCTCATATTCTATCTCAATAAATAAAGGCAGCATCACACAGGGCTTGTGATAAGCTGCCAGAGACATGCAGGAAAGGAACCAAAGCTGTTTACTCCCAAGGGCTGACAGTCATCCCTTCACACTGAAAAAGAGATTGCTTCTCTTTCCAGCACTGTGCAAAATTCAGAGTGGAGAATATTGTGATAACAGCCACTTGAGTAGCTTAGCTCACTGTCTAGTGCTAGTATCTGCAGACATGAGGGAGGCCAGTGTGATTCATACTTTTCATAAGCCCAAGAACAGCTTCTCCGTGTCTGAACTTTTCTACGTGGCAATCAGAGAAGGCTTTTGTCAGACATAACTGCTGTTGCAGGGCCATCAGATGTTGAGAGCTCACAAGGATGCTCAGTATTTCAGCAGACCTTGATGATGTTAAGCACCCAGCATCTCTTGGTGTGCAAACAGATTGACACCTAACGTCCATGGACATTTTTAAAGCCACCTAAAGTTCTGCATAGTCAGTGCTATGATCCACATTCTGATACTGTATATTGCTGTTTTGCATATATCTGTGCATAGACACCTCCTGTTTGGTTGTTCTAGGAAACAGGAGGGGAGCTTACCTCTTCCTTGTGCTTTCAGTGAATGCTCAGCTAACTGCCAGCAAAGAAATTCTGATTAATATGACAAGAAAGCAGGCACGAGGTCACTCTGCTGTCTCATCTGGGTCAGGGTGTGATCACTTGTCTGATTTCACAATTACCTGTATGTTTGCAATGCAGGTACTTATAGCTTAGTTGAGTGAATCCTGTCCCAGCATTTCTCTGTAAATCCTGAATCAAAAGCCTTTGTGAGAAGAGATGGCATAGAAATTTGTGAGGGACAGATTAATTCCCTATGCTTGCAAATAAAGCTAAATCTGTGGCCTTTTTTTTTCCTACTACCTCTGAACAAAAGCAAAGGCTATGAGCAGTACAGTCCTCTCTTCCCTTCCTCAAATTCATCTCTCAAATGGCAGTACAGGAAACTAGGAGAATCTTCCTGCACACTCCATGTACACAGCACCTCCAGCCAGCATGCCAAATGACATGTTGGTTTGCTGTAATGCAGTGTGAAAGAGTGTCATTCCTTGCTCCTGGGTGTCTGAGAACCTTATTTTAATAGGTGGCTGTGACAGGCAGCGCTGTCACGGAGCGGCACTTTGGCTGTGTGTACATTTAGATTGGCTGCTCACTCCGGGGACCATTAAAAGAGCACTTCACTATAACTGATGATGCTTTAACTGGCTACCTATTTACCCTTTATGTGTTGTGTAGTGTTCAGAAGTGTCTCAATATGTCTAGAGGGAGCACTCTAAACACTTAGAGAAACACACGTAATATATTTTATGGGCATTAAAATAAAAATAAAGACAAATAAAAGCACAATCTAATAACTATTCTCTTAAATAAGATCCTGAATGGGGAGAGGGGTTTTTTTGCATGAACAAATATTTATGTGTTATGACAGTCTCTCCAAGAGTGTGTAATTACCTCCCTAAATTGCTAAGCTATCCAACATCAAGCTCTTCCTCTCTCTGTCTCTTCTGCAGCATTTGTTCTCTGTTGGAGCCCTTACTTTCTTTTTGATATCCTGGACAACTTCAACATACTCCCTGAGACCAAAGAGCGCTTCTACGCATCTGTGATTATTCAAAACCTGCCAGCCTTGAACAGTGCCATCAACCCCCTCATCTACTGCTTCTTCAGCAACAGCCTCTGCCCCCCTTTCGAGTATTGCTCCTTTACTGTCACTCTGACTACCCCTAAGAAGGGATGGGACACATAAATGCAGTCCCTAAACTGGTAAACTATTTTTGACTCCTAATTCTGACCATTCTCTATTTTTTGTAGGGAAAGAAGAACTCAAAGGCTGGGGGGGACTTTCCGGGACAGGAGCTATGGAGGGCAGGAGATGCAGGTCCTGTCCAAACCAGAATACATCTAGCACAGACAGTGCTCTGCAAAGCCACAGTGGCACCTGTACAGAGGAAAACAGAGGTCCCCAACAAGCCCTGTGCACCGTGAAGTGGATGGACACCGACTGGCAAGAGCCCACACCTTGTGCTCTTGTGCACCCTATAGCACATATATTTTGGATGGGCACTGCAGCTTCATCAATTGCACACTGCCAGTGCCAAGCTCAGTATGAGGGGTTTGCATGCCTCTGTTGTGAGGCTTCATCTTGACCCTCTGTTTAAAGCAAGCTGCAATCCATGTGCTTCAAACAGCAAAAATAATTGTAAATGGTGTCTAGTCAGAGTCTTCTCTTTTTCAGGAGCCACTAAAAGCCATCTACTCTACCATCTGGCTCATATAACAAATACAGTGTTTGCAAGTAATTACAGAGCAAGGACCCCAGGTAAAATGAAAACACAGGCCCTTTTCCAATGAGAAGACACCATTGTCACTCTATGTAAATGTATCTGGGTTTCATACAGAACCACTTACAAAGTCCTAGCCACAGAAGAGGGGAATGAAGAGCTGGGATACTGCCTGCCACATCACCTGGCCCACCTTCTCAGCTCACACCAGCTGCACTGTCCCTGTAGCTCTTCCTCCCTTTCCAGTGTGATATTTCCCTGCTGTTCTACCTTGGCACATCAGTGGCACCCCAGTGTCCCAGCAGGACTCACACGTGACACATTCAGACAGCCATTTATTTCTGGGCTACTAGTGAATGGTTCACCAGCCCCTCCCAGACCCCACGGTGCATCCCATGTGCAGATCATTCAATGCTTCTGTGGCAAAGGCCCTGAGCAATCTCTTCAGGATCCTATGGGGAGCTGCCATGCAGGGCACTTAGCCAGCGTAGATCTATCTCACCACCCACGTGGCAGCATTTCTCTATCCTGTGCCCCCTGTAAATCTTCCCTGTCACTTAAATTATGCAGGGAACCATACATATCTTTGCACAAACTCAGAGTTAGAAAAAGACCCAAATGAAGCCATAAAACTCAAATTACATTCAGAAAAAATTATCCATTGATTGTCCAGTCTTGTGAACTCACTGTAGGTTTCACAGAACGCTGATGGTCCAGCAGAGCTTTGCTGCAGAGTGCCCAAGCAGCTGGGCATCCCCTTTCCCCAGCCCTTGGGGAATCTTCCCCACCACAGTGTTCTCAAATGTAAGGAAAAAGTCCTCGTGCAGGTGGGGGGGGGAAGTGATACTAACTTCAATGTTCGTTTCACTACAAGGCAGTTCGAGGTGTTTGTATTAAAAATGCACTCTAACAAGGTGTGTGGCAAGTGAGTTTGTTTTCTCTTGGTGAAAAAATTATTCTTATTTAAGTGGACTCAGTTTAAAAAGGGGTTTTTATTATTATGATCTTTTGCAAGAGTTTGTTCCCTGTAAAGCAAGAACTGAATAAAATTTATTTAAAATTGCCTATATTACAAAAATACTTTTTCCTAAGTAGGAGATATATAAAATCATGGGGCTTTATGCTCTCAGGAAAATAAATAAGGTATCTCTTTTTATTACCAAGGAGTTCTGTTATTTAGACTCCGTGTCTGAATTTTGCCACTAGCTAATTAAAACTATGAATCTGCAGCAGCCTTTACAGCAGCGACTGTATATAAGAACTGCACAATTTTTTTTCCCATGGGCATGTAATAACTTTCCTAAAATTGGACTCCTTGGTTTAAGCTTCACAGATTGTGGATTTTAACTTTTTCATCTGATACATGTACTTTGGCTACCTGCTTTTGAACAATTAATGGGAGTTTGTAGGCTTAATACCTGGAAATCAGATAACATTTCTGAGCAGTACTTTGATTTGCAAATTTAATATGACTCAATCCCACTAAAATTTACATAATATTCACTGGGGTCACCACATGAATTATCCCATCCATCTAAATTAAACATATGCATGAGTTAATGTAGGACACTGGACTGAAATAAAGTGATCATCCATTTATTTTCAAGGAAACAGCTTTTTGTTTCATCCATTATTGTACTATGTACTATTTACAAGTTGTTCTTATAATTTTTCCTCTGGACATGATTGTGATGCCTTTCCTCATATCAGAATCCTTCAGTTTAGATGGCCTCACACTGCTTTTGTCTGCATCCCTTCCAAGTGGTTAAATACAGGAATAAATAATTTATCTTGTTTTCTAGGATGCTTTCTTACTGTGCAGGAGATGGCATTTTACTACCTTTTTCTATTCTACACATCTTCAGTTGTGAAGCTGAATTTTTCCATTAGCCTGGAAAACACTTGCACTGTCCTCCTTTGTCTCCAGTGAGAGAGATTTAGGGAATTTCGTCTGTTTCCAGTAGTTTTCTTATTCCATGTCTGCAACTCGCTCTACATCTGTTGACTGTTTAGTGGCTTAACAGTGGCAGCATTGTTCCAACAGACCCCATGCTTAGGAGGAGGCAGCAAAAGTCAGTGTCAGTGTCTGATTACCCAGAGAGGGAGTCTGAACACAACAAGAAGAGGGCACCCAGCTGGTTTGTCCGTGGCAGCCCAGGAGGAGCTCTGGTTTTCAACAGCTTTAACACTTCAAGAAGCATCTGTGAGACCCTTCTGACATTCCCACAGTGACCAGAAATATATGCATGACTGCTAGGACATAAAGTCTTGTATGATGATAAAGTCCTATATGAGTCCTATAGGTTCCCAAGAAGCATGAAAAATCAGATACTCATCCCTCAGAGAAGTCACATCAAACAGCATAGGACTAGGATACTTTTCAAACAAACACTAATCCAAGAAAATAGAAAATGTATGCTTTCTGTGCAAGTTTCAAATAAAATCTGAATGACAAAGCTATTTAAACCTCTTTTGGGTATTTTTGATGTAATTTAAAGTTCAATGCTCTTAGACCAGATTTCCATCTCTTGATAAAAGTGTAAAGCAGTATTTTGTCTTTCAACTTGGTTTTGCCTCGGAAGTTTCTGTCTCCTCTTTCTGTTTTTACTTTGAAAAAACTAATGCAAGGCAGCAAAATTCAACATTGCCCATTGTGACCACTGAAGAACATGAAAGCAAAAGTCTACCTGGAAACATATTGCACCCTTCTGCACACTGCCAACCAGTGCTTAGAGGTGCAGACATCATCAGTCCAAGAAAATAAAGAAAATGTAGTCACTCCTTTGTTTTTTGTAGGTTTGGGGCTTTTTTAGAAAGATATTTTTCATGGAAAAATAATTACACTTTTTGAGATAATACAGGCTTATTTGACTTCCACAGAGCAACAAAAGAATTTTTTTCTTACACACCTCCAATTTTTGCGAGGCATGAATGAATGAAGGTCCATACTCTACAAGTTACGTTGATGCCATGATAATTTTTTACCTATTCTTTTACACCCCTTTTATATACCCTTTTATATAGCTTTTATGTATCCTTAGTGCTTTTAGCTCACATACTTGTAATTCTTTAAGTTTGATAACCTAGTACAGACCTAATATTCCGTTAAGCCAGGAGACCAAACATCCTGGAAGCCTCGCAGTTAGGGTTCAGAAAGCCCTAGAGACCAAGGTCTTCTCTAGAACACATCCTGTAAAATAAGATAGGCCCATCCAGGAGGGAGATTCCTCAGGATGGCGGATTCATTCAAGTCTCTCATTGAGGAATCTTTGATAGAAATGCTAATTTACAAGGCCTTTAAATTGTATACGCGATTTATCGTGTGTGTGCATTTCAGCGCTTTCCACCTGGACAAAGTGGTGTACCTAAGGATCCCTAAATAAATACTGAGGTAAAAAACCCTTTTCCCCTTAACTGTGTCTGGCTTTTAATTTTAAGACCAGGGAAAGGCAGCAACCTAAGCATTTAAATATGAATTTTTTAGTGGGAATCAGGCACATGTCATTATGGAAGTGGACTTACAAAACACGCTTTTGGAGTATAAGCTATTGCAAGCACCAGACCTCTACTAATATCAGTGTCTAAAGACACATAAGCAGAAGTAAAAGCAAGTCTAACACTTACTTTAGTTCAAGCGCTGGCATTTGAATACCAGAAAGCTTTCATGTCTATTCAGATTTCATATTTTCTTGACAACACAAGATGCTGTAAATCAGGAAAGTCCTCTCTCAAACCATAGGCCCCTATGAAAAACAAAGCAAAAAAAACCCAATTGAACCCCCTGCAACACTGGCAAAGAATTCCTCAAGATATGAGCACTTCGGGGTAACTCTGAGCCAAGATAACTGAGTCTCTTGGCTCTCTTTACAAGGAATATGCTTGCTGATAAGAAGACTCAAGTTCAGTGTCCCTTCAGAAGCCCTGATTCACTGTTTGTGCAGATACATTTCAGACAGGAACCCAGGAGGCATCACGCTACCTGCCACTTCACTTTACCCCTCATAAGAACTGCATGTACTTTTCAGAAATACTTGATGGAAACAGAACAACAAAAGAAAGAAATTGCAGAAAGTACACTAAAAAAAAATAACTGTATACATATATGCTGTGGGCATAAGTGCCTTTTGTCAAGAAAAGAATCATTCCACAAATAAAAATAAATTGGTGTAGAAGCTATCTGTCTGTACCTTCCAACATAGCACCTTGGTGCTTCCAGGAGCAGAGATTTTAGTTCATTCATCAGCCTTGAGAAATGTGATTAATTTGTGGAGTAAATGCAATTTTTAGTGAAAGGTAAAATATGCTTCATTTCTTTAGCCAACTAATTTATTTTACACAGTGCTTAATTTAGATAAGCATTAGAGCTGAATGGCTCATTAGATAATCTTTTGTCATGTTTGATGGCATCTTATTCTGAGTATGCATAAAATACGGGGGTAGAGGGTTAGGCATGCAAACACATGCATGAATTTACAAATAGACATCACTAATTCCTCAGACTGAGTTGGTTATGGTGGTACATAATTAGAATCTTAGTTGTTGATTTACTCTCAAGCAAGGCAGATGAAAACAGGCTAAAATTCAGCAACTTTAATAAACTCAGTAAAAATGAACAGAGTCTGAGGCATCACACAGAAAGATGATCTTCAGGACCCAAATAGCTGAAATGTGGTAAGTACAACACTGTGTGTTGATAATCAGTTACATCAATTATGAGAAATTTTGTTACGAATTGGGAACTCATCTGCTGGAAATGTCTGAAGAGAAGAAAGCCTTGAGCATCCTCAGCCAGAGGATGCCTGGTTACTGCCACCACCATAGCCAGTGGAGCCAGGGGGCTAATATGATCTCTGCAGGTGTCTGGTGAAGCATTTGTCAGAAGAGCTAAGACTGTGCGAGTGTCACCATTGCTGTCTGTTGAGACCACTCTGTGTTAAACAAGAGAAAGGGGGAATGCATAAAAGAACAAGCTGAGATTTTTGTTTGTTGGGGCTGGTAAAATGGAAAGTTGAAAAGGGGTATTTCTGCTGCCTGTTAAGACAATAATGTCAGTAGGAAAAGGAGGAAAAGGGAAAAAACTGCTTAAAAACATTGTAAGTCTGCAACAAAGCTTGCCCCCTGGAATAATCTCACTATGAATAAATTTGAATAAATTCATCTAATACAGTGATCAGCCTACCCAGACCTTGTTGCATGGGTCAGGAACAAGCTTTTGGGTTATCAGAGAGCCCTTCTAATTTCTGCTATGGTTGTTTATTGAGAGCTAAACCCAAAGCAAGGCAAGGCAAGGCAACGCTTTCACTATAAGCTTTTTGAGGGGACCAGGAGTTGTTCCTCTCATTTTGGATCTTACTAATGGCCATGCCTATGTAGTGGTGCAGAGAGGACACCTAATATAAAGAGTATCAAAAAGGACTTCTATTTGGAGAGATAATATCTTCTTAAGCTGAGAGAGCTGGAAGAGCCAATGAACTTTCAGGCATGAACATGCTCTCCTCATTGCTGCCCTGCCAACTCACATCACAGGTTTCAGGAAAGTACAAGGTAGCAGCTGGCCTTTTTGCTTGTGTTCAGGCTTTCAGGCTGAGATCAATACTGATGAGAACAGAGCTATACAAGCAGTGCTCTTTGAAGTGTAATCCTCTCTTGTGTTTGCCCAAGACACTCACACTCTGGTCTCACATGACAACCTCATGTTGGAGCAGCTTGCTGGCTCCACTGCTACTGGCTACACTGCTGGCTTGCAGACAAGCTTGGATCCATTCACCACTATCTGGGTTCCCACTCTACTACCTTCACACTTGCTCAAGGTTTTACAAAGATGTGACTAAAAGCCTGTAATTGCATAAGTTTTGTATGGAGTGATGGCAGAACTCAGCCTCCTGGGCAGGAAAGACTAATGCCAAAGGGAAAAATTCTTGTAACTGTAAATTGATTAAGTGTCCTTAACCTTAAAGGATTTGGGTCCCTTAAATGCTTTACACAGAAAATTAAAGACAAGTTAGAATCCCTTGATCATGCTAAAAGCTAAAAGGCACTTTATGTAGCTTCTAGAGAGTGAAAATAGACTTTAAAGTGATCAAGTAGCAAAATACCACCAAGTCCCATTTGGACTTCATGGCTTAATCTTCTCATTGGGAGGATTATTCCAAGAAAGTTTTTAAAAACCTAGACAGGGAAATTACTGATTTGTATATGTGTACTGTAGGTGGAAGAAGCATGCTCAGGTTTAATATGGCACGAAAATAACAATTTAAAGGTGACTCAGCATTATGGTGTTTATGAGATGCTGTGAGTGTCAGGTAATTCATAGAGGAAACTCAAATGTCATCAAACACTTGGCAATTCCCAGAACATCCCCCAAAGAGTGGGCTGGTAATGTGGGACAAGGTGTAGGGTCATCTGGAAATAGTTATTGTCAATCAAGCTCTTGCAACAAATTATTATTTTTGAGAAAACTTTCATTTTGAAGTTTTTTGCATGCAGAGAACATTTTTTGGATCAAAAGGAAAAGGGAGGCACTTCAGCACCACCACGGCCTTGGCCACAGGGTTAAGGAACATGCTTGAGCAAGGTCTTGATGTAGCTTCTCAGATTCAAAATCCCCAGAGCTAGAAATAAAGAGACATTTCCTGGCTTCCACTCCCACATGGTGTCCAGCATCCACTCTGTGGTGTTGAACCCATCAGACTCATCTCATGACTCCCCACTCTAGGGAAAAGACCGTCACAGAGGAGCACCCTGGAGCTGTGTTGTGATTTAAACCCAGCTGGCAACTAAACACTATGCAGCCTCTTGCTCACTCCCCTGCCACCTCACCCCAGTGGAACAGGGAGGAGAGTCAAAAGTAAAACTTGTAAGCTAAGAACAGTTTAATAATTGAGACAAAGTAAAATATAATAATAATTGTAGTATATTGAAAAAAAAAAGAGAGAGAGAGAATACCCAAAAAAAAAAAGTGATGCACAATAGGGTTGATCACCATGTGCTGACCAATGTCAAACTCCCTCCCCACAACCGGTAATTCTGTCCAGGTAACTCCCCCAGTTTAAATGCTGGGTATGACATTCTATGGTATGGAGTATCTCTTCGGCCAGTTGGGATCAGCTGCCCTGGCCATGCTCCCTCCCGGCTTCTTGTGCACTTGCTCAGTCGTCGAGCATGAGACACTGAGAAGTCCTTGGCTTAGGGTAAGCACTGCTCATCAACAGCCAAAACATCCGTGTGTTACCAACATTATTCTCATACTAAATCCAAACCGCATCACTCTACCATCTACTTAGAAAAAACGAACTTTATCTCAGCCAAAACCAGGACAAGCTGCCTCTGCTTTCACACCTCTCTGCAGCTCCTCCCCTCCTTCTCAGCCTATCTTCCCTCCTACACCAAGATTTTCATGTGGTTTGGGGTTTCTTGTTGAGTCTAGAGAAATGTCTGCATTCTTAAGAAAAGAGGAAAAAAGAGAAATTTCATGCAAATAAATCTAACCTGACTCAAGGCGGGTGACATGGCTCTGCCTAAATTTTCTTAAAGAGCACTACTTGGCCAAGAAGAATCACTGCAACACCCCATACTGCACGACTACAGTAAACGCTCATTTCAAATCCCAAAGCTGTGGGTGAGACACCTAATTAACAATACGTGGAGGCAAACTGTGGATATGGCTCACACAGGGACTCAACGAGATATCAAAAAGGACCTGCTGGGAACACAGCATTACATGTTTGAACCTGCTTAATATTTGGAGCCAGGTTCTCTGTTTATGTATCTCAGCAAGTCTTTATCACCTTTCATGGAAGATATGGTGGGTTCATTCGATCAGGCCTACATCCATGTATTGAGGAATGCAAATGTGAGCCATTCTGAACCATGATCAATCATCAGAAAATAGGCATAATTTCAATTTTATAATTATGAGAATAATTGCAAAAGATTAATAGTCTAGCCAGCTGGAGACTTTGCAAAAGCCTGAAGGCAGTTAAGCTGCTATATTTTGAAAGTATCTAATCAATTTAATTTCTTTTCTTAGATAAAGCAGCGTGAACTTCAGTTTGCATTGTTGGAGGAGGCCTGTTGGGTGATGAATAAATATTTCTGGTAGATTAATCTAGCCCTATCACAAGTCAGGAAGATTCTTTTTGTTGGTTTCAGTAGGAGTTGATCAGGCTCTGTTCAGGAAGAGCACAAGACCTGTTTAATGTGTTTACATTTACTATTTCAGGCAGGACTGAACTGATTTAACTGCCACCTCAAAACAAACTGACATTTAAAAAACAGGTTGCAGAGACTTTTTTTTTCAGGTTGGCCAAGCAAAATGCTAGGAGAAAAATAGTGCACACTGATATAGGATTATCTAACAAAACACCTCAGAAATGGGATGGGAGGAACCACTGAAATGGTGACAGATTTGTGAAACAAACAATGCTTGCTTCCTATTTCACGGGTCATTCCTATTTTTTGAAAGAACACCCTGATACCCTGCTGAAATTCAGTGGATTCAAATTACACTAGATAGGAGAGACAGGACTATCACAGAATACCAACAGTCTTGAAACAACTTGTATTTAATGACACTATGGGACACAAATCTTTCCAGGATCACTGCATGAACCTCAGACATGTTCTTGACATTTTTATGGGTTTGGCAGTGGTATAACATGATTCCTGGATCACCAAGTATGCTCAGAGTCACATCTATAGGAACTACAGGCAGTCTCAGGGAAAATACAATCCTGTCCCTAGTCAAGATTAGAATTCTAATGCATTTCACTGCTTCCCACCACAAACTGGGATGAGGCAGCATAAAATACATGCTCTAAAGGTCTCAATAGACAAAAACTCTTTAAACTCAATAAATTGTGCTACCCTGCCCTCAGACTGTGACAAAAAGTCATAGATAGGCTTTCAAAAGTGGTCTTGGAGTATTTCACAAGTGTCACTGTCTTCATGGATAGTTTGGGGACTCCTTGTCATCCTCTCTTTGCACTCTGGGGAAACCCTGGTTTCACTGGGGTAACTTGTACCATGCACTTGTGTCTGCAGCCTGAACCCCAGCCTGCAGAGAGAAGGAATCAGACTGGAAAAAGCTCAGGAAATATTTACCATGGTCAAAAGCCATGTCCAAGCTCATCATTTGAGTAGCCCTCCATATGGCACTCTTGTGCAAGCATGAGGTTACAGGCAAACAGTCAGGGGCCACAGTACCCTGGTGATTCTACTCCATATTCAGACCCAGTTTGGATACCTCTGCATGCTGCTGCACCCAGCTGCATCCTTAGACACTGCCTCTGCATATATACCAGCCTTCTGTCTAGGAGGCAGTCACACCAACTCTGACATCTGTCTTTTTAGTAAAGTAAAAGCTTTCAGCTAAAAGACTCAGCATACCTGATTGCTTTGCTGTTTGTTCAAGGAAAAGGTGAGCTTCGGGGTAAAAGCGCCCTAAGTGCTTGTCTCTGCCAAGACATTCCCATTTAAGATTAACAATATAGCAATTTGATTTTAATATTTCTGTGGTGTAATCAAAGCCGCCCACTACTCCATTTCTGCTTCACAAAGCTAATATGACTCAGATAATTAACTCAAAGACAAATGATTATCAAGCTACAGGACATTCACCAGTGGAGCCATTAAACCTTTTAAACACAGAACCACTGCTCTATTGACTGACAATCTTTATATGATTAATTGAATTCATTTCATGATCTTTTCAGCCAGCAGCACAAAATACAACTGCAGTTTCCCAGTTTTCCTCTTCTGAATTGCTACATTAGCTGCCTCTGAAGTTTGAATCACAAGGATTTGTGAAGCTTCTGCTGTTATCTATCAAAGTGATTTATGGTTCATACTATTTCAGGTGACATACCTGCAAGCAGAGACAGAAGTAGCACTTCTGCTCTAAAGCTGCTTTTAAGTTCTTTAAAGCATTGCTGAAAAGCAGAGGGGAAAAAAACCCAGACTTTTCAAGTAGAGTGACTATCAGGAAAGTTTGTTTACTACAAACCACAGCTACAATCAGAACTGCAGCATGACATTCTGGCATACCAAACCCCACATTTAGGGCTTTCTCCTACCACCCCATTGCAGCACTATAAATCACTTACAGCGCATCAGAAATTCTCCTGTCGCCATGTTGCAGCGTGTTGAAATCCAGAGCAATCCCCACACACTCCCTGATGGCAGGGGTCTCCTTTCCATCTAATCCTCCAGCTCCACATGTTATACAGACAAGAGACAGGAGGAAATGTGGGAAATTAGTGGGGGACAGGCAGGACTGACTGTAGGCAAAGAGGGCACTGAGGAATCACCTTCTACTGAAGGTCCTTTCCCCAGGGCTCTTGCAATTGCTTTGCTACCAATCATTAATTAATCTGAACCCTGTAGACAGATCAAAAAGAAAGTGGAGAAATATCATATTGATCTGATTCAGTACACTTATCAGTGATTTGAAAATATAAAGGAAATCACTTCTGCTAAGCTATGCAGATGTCAAACAGATAAACACAGATGAGTGTTCACAAAAGCAGGACAAGGACATTCAGTAAATCAGTCCTATACAAAAAGCTTGCAAGGACAATCAAGCACCAAACTATGCATCAAGGGGAAAAGAACATCCCCTCTATCTAGAGAAAGTGGTGCTGTGGTAGCAAAGCCCGAGACTAGAAAGGGACTAGAGATAATAATAATGAACAACAAAGTGTGAGCTCTCAGTGTTATCAGGGACTCAAAGGAGATCAGGGAAAAGAAACAAGGGGTCATTCAATAGCCTTCCACACACAGTGGGAAGGACAGACATAAAAACCACACCTTTTTCAAAAAGCTTTTACAGATTTTGGGTGTTTTTAACCAGTGGAGGGAATTACCATGAGGAAGAAATACTGGATTCTTCATCTTTGATGTTTTCTTATCAAAGTTGAGAAGCTCCTCTTTTATAAGCACAGTTCAGCAAGACTTCATCAGTTTATGGTATTTGAAAAGCAGAGTTACGTTCTGCATGGCTTTGCCTCATCCCTTCTAGCAATAGTTAGCCATAATGGGTATTGGAAGAAAAAAAGGTGAAATGGTTGTCCAGCTTCCAACATGATTTTTGGGTCCTTGGTTTTGGATAGAAAGAAACTCAAAACATTGATTGTTAATTCAGAACCAAAATGAGCCAAGTGCCCCAGTATCTTCTAGGACACGTTGAACTGGCACAGGGAAACCAGTGGATGGGTAAAATCTGGGTAAAGCAAACTCCTAACCTTATCCCAGCGGGACACAGAGAAAACAGAGCATCTTGACAGAAGGAGTGAGCAGGACCATGGTTGGGTAGCAGGAAGAAACTCACAGGATTATGAAGGACATTTTCTGCTCCTGTAACCGTCAGTGGAAATTCTGGTGTTGAAATCCAAAGGAACACACAAACATTGCTAGGTTTATCTGGGAGAAAGTCAGAATTTGGACAATACAGTGATACTATTTATGCACTGTTGATACAGTTACCTTATGAGAACAGGAATAAGATATAAAAAAGAGAGATAAAGAACAGACTGTGAAACCAGGCACCTGAATAAATGATGCCCTTCTTAACACTAAAATGGTGTTAAGGAGTCTTATTCAGTTTCCAGAGATTTGGTCACACTCCTATCTATTTTGTCCCACGACCAATGAACAGAGAGAACTGGACTCAATGAGAATGGCAATTACACTTGTAAGTAATCACTACAAATGCATTATCGTAATTAGCGTATCAGTATTTGGAATTCATCACTCCTCTTTAACACTTAATCAGTTTAAATCTTTGTAAATTCTTCAATGCTTGACTGAAATGAGCAGCACCTGCAGTTACTGTAGCTCTGGGTGGATTTCAGATTAAAAATATCATGATTGCTTTCTTTGGAAATAAAAAAATTCACAGAAAAGTGGTGAAATACCACTCCCTGCAACATTAATCTGTGAATGAATGCCCTGTCATATACTGCTTTTGAGTCTGTCTCCTTTTTCCTTTTCAGTTAAACACAGCCAAGATCATGGTACAAAACGGGATGTTGTGGGAGATGGTTTCTAATCCCTTTGAGGATGTCAGTTCCTCCTTTTCCTCTTCTAGCAAGAAGGTTCTGGCTTGATTTAAATCTTTGCATGTGGTACTTTGCATGTAGCAAGTAGGATAAGAGTGATTTTACATTTTCACAGTCCCGCACAATGATATTACCAATTGCAATTTTAATCTGCAATGTGGACTGCTTATGGCTCTATAGCTGAGTCACTGTGACTGCTTGGATCTGCTTTTGTAATTTTGAGAAGGATTTATTTAAAAAAAATAAATAAGTGCAGAGAGGGAGGAAAGGACTAAACTGGCTCATTGGTGCCTGGCAAACACCTGAGTCTTTTTCTCTTGAATGAAGGATTAGTGGGCATTAATCCTTCCTGAAGGCAGTGTATTCAGCTGATTCTCACGGGGAGCATGGTCCACTGTGAGTATTGAGATGCTCTGCCTCAGAAAAACTTGACAACTGGCCTTGTCTAAGTGCCAGGATGCCCGTAGCCAAGCAGCAATTGGCCAGGCTTCCCCTTGAGAGAACCCTGAACCTAGACCAGCAAGGAAAAATCTGTTTCCTTCGTGGCTCCAGCAACAATACTGGGGCGCCAGCATGCTTGCGTTATCCTCAAAAGACAGGCTCTCTTTGAAAGGACATGTATATCTGTCAGCATCCCATGTGTGGGAGTGCAAGCACAGGGCCTACAAGCACAAGGCAGGCTGGTAAGGGTCTTCACAAGAGTTAACGTATATTAATAATTTATTCAGTTTTCATCTCAGTTTTCTAAGGTCTGAAATTGGAATCATACAAACTAATGGCAAAGTCAGAGTATCAACAAAAATACAGGATTAAGCGTGTTTTCATTTATTCTAATCGGAATAGGGAAGCAATATTGCCAATGTTCAGGAGGGTTTTTTAATAACCTGTTTGGGTTCAACTGCATCCAGGTTTAGTTTAACTATATTGCTCCCTCTTCACCTTCAAGCTCAGGTGATGGTATTTTTTATTCAGTAAGACAGATGTGAAAATAATTCATTACCTGATATAATACTGGAAATGCATTTATGAATGCTTTAGGGCATTTGTTTACATGCACTCATTCATTGTCTCTGTTACCCAGACTGAATGTCCTTTTTTTTTTCCTGAACAAGACATTTGGAGACATTTTGAAGGTTAATTTAGCATTTCTCAAATGTCACCTAAACTCTGAATCATAAAATTGATCTAATTTCTTTTCCACCCTCCACCACAACAAACTCTTAGCAACTTATTCACTTAAAAATTCTTTGGGCCATAATATCTGCAAACTGGAGACATCTAGAATTGAGCTGAACTCTTGGTTGTGCTGGAATAAATCCCATTTTCTTGTTTTCCTTTGCTTTCTTCATCTTCATTATTTCCATAGAAGATAGCAACAGGGAAGACAGTTCCACCTTCATCTCCATGCTCTTACAGACAAGGGTGCTGAGAAAGAAGGGATGGGCATCCTGTAACAGCATTTAGGCTGACAGCTTCTTAGACCTTTGGGCAGCAACTTCCCATGGAGTTTGAAGCCAATGGGTTTTCTCACAGCTGTTGAAGCCAGTCTGAATCTAAGGTGTCATGTCCATCAGGCTGTCAGAAAGAAAACTTTATTCTTGTTAGGGTTGTTTTTAGCCAAATCATTTCTGAGAACCACTAGCATGCTGGGAGGTGGTAGGGACATGCTTGTGGAGGACAGTGGGAGGTCAAACTGCAGCAGCCGTGACAGATCAAATCTGCACCAGGATCACTGAAAGGGTGCCCATACCTACGTGCAAATTGCCCGCACACTGTCAAGCCTGATGAGACACCTTTGACTGACAGAAAACTAGAGGCACCAGTAGCAGAGTCTTCGCACTACACAAATTCCTGCCTCCCTCCTACACAGGGTTGTCCTGCCAAGGTCACCACCAAATGAACAAAGATATGGGTGCTCCAGGTAAGACCTGTCTCTGGCTAACCTGCATGTTGACATTTTTATATTATTTGAAAGTAGACATAAAAATCTAGATTTGTTAGGCTGCATGCTGAACTTTATCTGAACTCTACGGTTATGTTGTGTAAGTCGAAGATGGATTAAAGTGAAACCTGGAGCTAACAGTCTGAACATTAATAAGGGTTAGAATAGACAAAGCTAGCAGCTTAAATATGACTTAAAAATTAATAGCTGGAGTAGAGACCCCCAGGTCATGGTATATGAACTGTAACAGACACATTACAACATTGACTGCAGATTCAGCTGAAACTCCCCCCAAATCTGACCTAAGGGAGTATGAAGACAACAACATTGCAACCATTTGGTAACAAAACAGTGAACCAAAGAAGAATGGTAACACCCCAAATTCTAATTTGTCTGTTTGTCCATACTGTCACATGAAACATGGGGAGTTCAAATTGTAAGGGTGTAATTGCCCAGGGATTTGTTTGTTTGGGGTCCCCTTTTGAGGCACTTGCCTTGAGCTACCAGAAACTGTCATTGATCTGTGCCAAAAAAGTATCTAATGGACATGTGAACCTGTTGACAAAATTTCTCTAACACTGCAAGACAAAGCCAGAGTCAGGCCCCAGTGCCACTTCACACTTCCCCAAAGTGAGCCTCTCACTTTGCACAAGGTGCATCTGTGACCAGACCAGTGCACGAGACACCAGCTGGTGGGTGTATTGCTCTGATCTAGCCAGGACTTCCCACCACAACTCCTGAAGAATGAATTCACTGCTGACAAACCCCCACTGAGGATGAGAAGGTTTGGTCCAAAGACTTGTGAAACCACTGATCCCCACAATTCTATTCTCAAATATTCTATTATGCTTGCCATAATAGATCTTCAGTAGTCCGACAACAGCAGGTCATCGTCATTGCAAGAAAAGAGTCAGACTTACCAGGTTACACAGTGACCTTGAGCTGACTTCTCTGTCAGTACAGAGTGGGAGGAAAGATGAAATGAAGTTGCCTTCCCAACATGTTGTCAGTATCCATCCAAAGGTGTACTCAAGAAAGCTTGCCTGAAACAGATGAGGGCAGATGGTCAAACTCCGAGTTGCAGTTATTTACACATTTATCAGAAAAACTCGATTCCCAGAACTTTCCCCACAGCAAATTCCCAAACAATATTTTTTTTGCTGCTGAACGTGACTTTGTTTTATTTGGAAATATCAGCCACAATGAGCAAGCTCTGAAATACCAGAGTGAAACAATAGCAGGAGGAAGGGAAGGAAGGCATTCAAAGTTACCAGAAGGAAAACTGCAATTTTCCAATCAGCTCACGAACGAGGGTTCACTGACACTCTGACAACTAGAGCTTCAATCAGCCTGCAAAGTCTATTTAATCTAATTTTCTGATGAGATCAGGCCAAGCCTTCCTATTCATTCTGTTCCTTGATCTAGTGCTAACCACACATATTGCTGAAGCTTGTGCCATCCACCCCTGCACCCTTGGGACTCTCCAAGAACAAGTGTGCTTAGGTTGCCTTTGCTGATAGCACAGAAAAATCCTTTTCTTTAGAAGTCAGTGCTAGTCTAAGAAGACCAAATGTATTACCTAAAGTGCAATAGTGATAAAACAGCCTTACCAGGGTGCAGCTTTAGAGAGAAAGAGGCTGATATTTTCTCTGTAACTATAATCACATAATAGACATGTAAAGCAGCAACATAATTACTCAGCCCACACTGTAACTGTGCCTTGGAATTGCACAAAACCTATAGAAAGAAAACAACAAGTAAAGGGTCACAGCAACACATGCCGTTTCCAGGTGAGGTACAGTCAGTTACTATGTAAAAGACTAACAAGACAGGCCAAGAAAAACAGAGAATTTGCAATGGGGAGGTCAGATTTGGATCTGTTCTGCAACCACTCAGCCATTCCCCTCCCAGATGGGAAACTGAGTTTGAGTTTGGCAGCTCAAAACTCCCACAACCCTTGTTTAACCCAGTACAAATGATGGCAACGTGGTTTATCCCCTGCTCACCTGCTCTCCTCATCTGCCAGATAAGGAGGGAGAGGAGGAAGGATCATGAACACATCTCCGAGAGGACAAAATTGCTCCTTGTTGGTTGCATTTTTCAAAGTGAGCCAGACACTGCACTTCCATACATTGGACCAATGTAGCACCAGCAGAGCTCTAATTCAGAGGAGTGCTTAAAAATGCAACTTTATCCCACCAATTACCCTTTCTACAAACGGTCATGCTACCATCTCTCCAACCCCATCCTCCTGCATTCCCTGGACATTTGCTTCAGGAGGAAAAGGTTTAAGAGCAGGGGCACTCCTTCGATATGGTGGCATGAAATTAACTGAGTTGTCTCTAACACCACTGATGCCAAAACCACGTTTAGGTGTGTATTTGAATGGAGACAGGCTGAGCACCAAAATGCAAGTTCAGTCCATCAGTTCCAGGTACCAGACACTGAGTTACCTGCACTGGGGGAGCTCCTCCTTCTCCCATACCCTTCCAGCCCCCCATCCACAGCACACTCTATGCCCATGGCAAAATATCTCCCAGAAAGTGAGGAAACCCCTACTCTGAGACCAGAAGCACAAAATCAAGAGCAGGGACGCTTCAGGCAGCTCACTAAGAGGCTCCATGCAGGGCTGAAGGAAAATGGTGCCAACCACACATCTACAGAAAATCCTATCAGCCTCCTCTGCCAGCTACAGCAGATATTTTTGCTTTGCCACGTAGACTACAATTTGCACAGAGTGCTCGGAATTCCCCCCTCAGCTTTCTTTGGGACAGGGATGGACTTCCCTAGAGGTTTGTTGAGCTCGCGCAGTCGCTGGCATTAATGAAAAGCATCCAGAAAGGGCCACTGTCCAGATTGATGCACCTTAATCCACAGAGCAAGAGGGTCAGTTCCACCACAGCTCAGCTTCCTCAGCTGGAAGTGAGTCCAGAGAAACATGAGCAGAAACATGGCTGTAAGAAGCAGATTTCTTTACTGAACTTCAAAGATTAGATACTTTTCTGAAGCAATTTTTGACCTTCTAAAAATGTCATTTTTATTCATTCAAGCAATTTGCAACATGAAAGTTTAAATATTATTCAGGGGAATCCTTTGTCCTTTTCAAAATGCCATTATATTCATCAAGACACACATATTTGTTATTTATATGCCTCTTTTTAATTCTATTTTACTGTAGTACTGAAAGCGAAGTTCATGACCTTTAACTACACTTTGAATTCCTCTTTACTTGCATTGCCTCAAGAATTTACACCACATTGAGCTTGCTGCAGGGCTCTGAGGCTGTTTCTTTACCTTCTTTGAGATATACTTGTCTGGAGGTAGGAGCCAGGGCTGTGCTTCCCAGCCCCCTCGTAATTCAAACAAGAGCCCCACGCTTCTGCAATGTTGCCAGCTGTTCTCTGGGCTGCAGGAGGTGATGGCCCCTTAGAGATGCCTCTCTGCTCTCCCTCACACTGGCAGAGCAATAATTTGGATCTCTGCTCTCCCTCACCCTGACAGAGCAGTATCAGGGATGCAAATACAGATGCACACAAGGTGGTTTTTCATCTGACTGGGCAGGATACCAAGACCACTGCAACTCAGAGGCATATCTGCCTGAACATTCAGGGCCAGCGCTGCTGCAGCTACTTTGCCTTTGTCATTTGAGCTATTGAGATGAAAGCTTTGTGCCTCTGCTTTTATGCCAGCTACAATCTTTAAATCTCTGCCTGCAGAGTCGATACGCTCCCAGCCCTTTACCCGCCCTGTCCTTATTTGTACACAGGCAGCAGCACCACGTCAAGGAGCATCAGTCCTGCAGGTTTCATGCTTGCTCCTTGTCCCCAGCTGTAAGCCAGCACTTGAAAAGAGAGAGCATTTAAATCAGTCTAAATCCAAAGGAAAACAACTTTTTCCAGAATGGCAAAATTCCATTATTTTTGCATTTCCATTTAAAGTGGGAGTTCTTTTCTGGGTTATATATTAGCATCTCATCTAGTTATACAGCTTACAAAGGATAAAATAGTGACATAGGAACTTTTACACTGAAATGAGCTATGTTTCTGCAGTTACCTGAGCAAAAACATATGGAGAATATGAAAAGGCAAAAAAAGCCATTTTCTAGAGCTCTGACATACTGAATTTATATAGATAACAGCGTATGAAACATTGAACAGAAAGGAAACCTCAGTCACTTTGGACCTTAGATTAAAGTTGATGACACGCATTCACTCAATTCAGTGTTTCCAAATTCCTTGTTGCCACTGAGCTTCATTCCCAACCAATTAGCAGATGCTACACTGCCCTGACAGGTAACAAACTGATCTCAGTTAGCAAATAAACAGTCTTTCAACCAGACAACTGTAATTCAGATCTTCTAGATGCCAGGTATCCTGGATGTGCAAGATTCCAGGAACTCCTTCAGGCCTCTGCATAATAGGAGGGCGCTGGATCTGTCCCACTCTGTATGGGCTGTTACTGGGTACTGAGTCATGTTCAACACATCAGTCATTATTTTTTCAGCACTTCAGTGTCTGGGACAACTGCTAAAATCTTACAGCTCTGTGCTGGGGAGGTTTAGATTGGATACTTGGAAAAATTTCTCAACCAAAAGGGTTGTCAAGCATTGGAACAGGCTGCCCAAGTGGTTGAGTCACCATCCCTAGAGACGTTTAAAAAAGGTGTAGATGTGGTGCTTAAGGACATGCCTCAGACGAGGTGGACTTCGCAGTGCTAGATTAGTGGTTGGACTCAACGATATTAAGGTTCTCTTTCAACCTAAAAATGATTCTATGATTCTAAAACACTTTCGCCCCAGGACAGACACAGCTGACCAGTGCCAGGGTGGGCAGTCTGTAGCCAGTACCTGTCCTTCTGGGTGATACAGGTGGCACCTACCTACAGCACTGCAAAGCCTGTTTGCTTTGTTCAGCACAACCACATAGCAGAACCAAAAGACTTATTCCCATACTTCCTAGCAATTATCTCCTGACCTCTCTCCAAATCTCTGGCTATTTGAGCTGAAGACTGGAAATTTGCTCCTCTCATATTTGGCACAGTTCAATCACTGTACATTTTGCCCTGGATTTTCATACCTGTGTCAGTGTTAGCTGTTGACAACACATGAGATGGCACAATGTTGTTTTCCCCCTTTTTAGCCATTTCTGCAGTCTGAGGCTTTCGTTTACATATCACACAGTTGTTTTCTTCTCTTTATATCTGACGATGAGTAGGGGGGATACTAAATAGAAATAACAAAACCTTTACCTTAGACAGGGTATCTCAGACACAGATGCAGCTCCACCCCACAATTAAAGCTCATGCCCTTCACCTGTGCATACACACTCAGGCTGGTGACTGCTCAAGTGATGACCTGCTATGTACCTTATTTATCATGCACCTCTCTGTCCCCTCTTAATCAAAACAATCTGAATAGAAGCTTGAACACTTTTCAGGAAACATCCAACATTTTATAAATTATGGGAAAAAACTATCTGCAGCTTTAATATGGAGTTCCTCTCCTTGCAACAGGAGAGCTCTCAAGCACAGCTGGTGAGGTATTCAGCTGTGATCAGTTCTCTACCCAGGACACATTCACAACCTCACAATGCTTATCTTCACAGATGCTCAACTTTGACATCAAAACCAGTCCCCACTTTTCACAATTCTAGGCTCTAGGATGTGACTTTGTAACAATACAGCAAGTTTCATAGAGAGCTTGCTAAAGGTTTTCCAGCGTGCATGTTTCCTTCACCTTCATCTCTCAGCTGTTGGCTGCACGTCTACACATAATTTGCACAAGCACTTTAAATTAGTTTTAATTTCAGCAACACTAAGTATTACCTTGACCTGTTCCTATATCCTGTTCCCCATAAAGCTTCAGGAATGCCTCAGCTAACCAAAGGAGAGGGTGGTGGACATGGAGAGCCAGCAGACCATGCTTTCTGGCAGCAACAGCAGTTTGTGTAGCTGCTGACACTGGCTTTGTACTCAGAAAGCAGGCAGCTTTTTGAACTGTCAGAGCTTTCCAAAACAATTGTCTGATAAAATGTACTCTGAGGATAAAGCACTGTGAGGGTACCATGGATGAAAACTCTGATCCAGCATTGTGCCTAACAGTGATCCACTGTTTGGATGCCCTCGGACCACATAGCACACGTGTGTATGCCTAGACACTGGAAAACGCACAAACGTGTCAAAGTTAATCCCTCCAAAACTAGCACAAGCCAAAATTAAGGTTGTATGTGACAGTTAATTTATTCATTCTTTCTACATGTGGACATAACACATTATAGAACAGAATTATTGCCACAAAGTATATTTGATTTATATAGCACATGAAATAGTCTGCCCTGATTAATTCTATTTCGTTAGTTTATCTTATCCCAAATGTTCAGTACATGGCCACACACCTTCTTTACGCCACGCTTTTCAGATGTGCTGCCTTAGATTTCTATTTCATACCCATTATCACCCACAAGTTTGCATCAGACACATCAATGAAATTATGTCCCCAACACCCTTGTGAGGAAGCCATCCTTCCATCCCTATGGACACAGAAGAGGAGTCTTGCATCACCTGATCTGATACTTTCCAGTAAAATTTCCTAGTGGCTTCATGGACAGCTGCAAGTGCGCAGCCCTTTGCAGCAGATTCCACTTGTGTCGGTGAAGGGGCCTAAAGTGGGAAAGCCTTGTTCACCCTTTAGTTTGGTTGACTTAGTTAAACTATCAGAAGATAATAAAGGGGATAAGATATGACTCAAGCACACCTCAGGAAATAACCCACTATGTTAGAGAAGCACACATCACTGTCTCCTCCAGAGCTGTGGGATTCTGCAGGTCAAATGCAGACACAAACACACACTCCACATCCTTGCTGTCCCCAACCCAGTCACCTTGAACCTGTGCACTTCGCAAGATCCACAGAAATGCCTCAGCTCCAAAGCCTGCCTTCCAAGTCTGTGCTGATGCTTACGCCTGCAAGCCTACAGGACCTTGGGCTGGACCTACCTGCAGCCCCCTCTGGCTCTTTGTTGTGCCCTTGGAAGCAGAACTGTAGTCCCTGAAGGCCAGAGGGTGATTTGCTAAGGTATCCACAACTCTTCAAACAACATTCAGACAGCCTCCTTTTCTTGGTCTTCCCTGCAGCAGATGCTGGTCCCACCTGTGCTGTCTCCAGAAGGGCTGGGAGTACTCTGCAAGGGCAGCAGCTGCAGCCGCCACCTCCGAGCCCTTGAGCTGTGGGGGTGCCATGAAAGGGGCAGGGAGGTGCATACTCTCCTTGAGCACAACCTGCAGCTATAAGGCAGGAGAGGGACTTTTCTGTCTGGAGTATGAGGATGGAAATAACATCTGAAAATCAGGCTCATGCAACCAATAGGCCTTATAGATACCTTTGTGGGCATCTTGGTCCTTCCAATGCAAGGTCTCTCTCTGCCTCTTATGTGCAGAACTGTGGGAATATGTTGCCCTGAGTTTGCAGTTCTTTGATGTTTTCCAGATGTCACACTCGGACACGAAAAAATCATGCAGACACCTTGTCAGAGGGAAGCAAGAAAAAGCCAGGGTCCGAGACCCCGAACTTTATTATATATGTTCTTAAAAACCACCATGGAATGGAGGGAGAAATTACCACCCCTCAATCACACTGGTCAAAGGAAAAATCCATCAAATGTCTCCGCCTAGGAGAATGGAATGAAAAACAATAAAGTACAGTTAACAAAACATGACCATGTTTACAGAAAGTGCGTGAGAAACTTTTACAGAAACTGAAAACATCGAAGAACTGCAAACTCAGGGCAACAGGAATAAGCTCTGAAATATAAGCACTTTCCAAAGCAAAAACACTAATAATAGCGCTATGAACAGTAAAGCCTGCTCTCCTTAACTTCCCCTCCTTTACCATAATAACCCCCTTTTCCTATGTCCTCACTACACCTGCACAGACACAACAGTGTTGTGCTTGGGGAAGAGGTACTCAGGCAGCTGGGTTCTGCTGCTTTTGCCGTGTGGGAGGTAATGCTGATCTCTCTTGCCTTCCTCCTCTGTACCAGTTTCACCAAAACCTGTAAGAAATTGTCTATTAGAGCTCCACCTCCCTGTCAAATTTCATTTAACTTAGGTAGGAGTTCCAAAGTTTTTTGGTGGGGCCTGACAGCGTAGGGCCCTTTTGAAGATCCAGCATCCCAGGCTCCTATCGGTCTAGTTTGACCCAGTCACTGAAAAAGCTGGTTGATTGTCCATGTATTCCTCCACAATGCCTTTTCTGCTTGGTTGTTCGAAGTTTCCTGTAGCTGTGTGATGAATGAGACCACAAACTCATCTGATGTGAAAAAATAAATTTATTTTCTCAGATGAGTTTCATCTGGACCAATTCCTGATCTGGTTTACGGCACTGACTGCATGAAATTTCATGCTGGCATGCGAGCTGGCTGGGAGACAGTGAATTCATCAGTGGCACTCATGTTTATGCTGTCATGCATGTGAAAATACAGCTTTAGCCAGAGTAAATCTTTCCACCATTTTAATATCACTTACCTTAGAAAGGCTTTAGAAGAAGATTGTATTTAACATTCTCATACCTGTATTTTGCATTAGCCATTCTCTCGAAGTTAAATCAGCTTTTCATTTCTTCAAGTGTTCATCCTTCATTTTATTTTTAATTCAATTTTTATACAATCAATGAAAAAGAATAATTTATTGATGTTTTTCTGTAATTAAATGTGATTGCTGTGTCTCCCCTCAGCCTTTCAATCTTTCTTGGCCACAGAATAGTTCTGGGAGGTGGTATTACAGCTGGTACAAATTGTGGGTTTAGACTTCAGTAATCCTGAGGAAGCAGAAAATCTCTGCCTCAGGGAAAGTTTAGTTTATCCCCCTCTAAATCCTTCCAAAATCAAACACACATGCTAGTAAACGGGTAGTGAAGTTTCATCCAGTGATGAGACTGAATTCAACCACTCATGAAGCAAAGCCTAAGTAAACTGGTTCCTGGATGCTAGGAAACGTAGACTAAAACCAAGGGCAAGCTCCCTAAAGTTACTGGAGTGGCACTTGAATGGCATCTCACGTGCCAGTGATACCTGCTACAGATGAAACCTGACTGAACTCGGGCATGCCAGCTGTGCAGGTCAGCACGCTCCGTGGTGACAGCCCACGGCACAGAATGTGACCTTCCCAGCTCGGAGAGTGTCTCCTGCACGGACCTTGCTGGTCACTTGCTGCTACCCATCCTGTTATCACAGCTGTGATTCAGGCAAAGGAGTCAGCGAAACTCAGGGTCTGCTTCCAAAGGTACAAGTAACTTCCAGAAAGATTTCCTGCAATGGACTTCTGACCTCTGACTGTGCAGAAACAATAGATACAGAGAACTCAATAAGCTGAGCCAGTAAGAGGTTCTGCCTCCTTCACTTTTTACCTTGAAATGGTCTCTCTGCTCTCATACTCTCTGCTATCAGCTCAGATGGCAACAGAGAAGGGTGGTCCACAGACACACAGCCACCTTACATAAGAAAGTACCAATTAGGAGATCAGAAACTGATGAAATGTGTCTGCACTGTTCGCCCCTCAATTCTATTTCCGAACTGTGTGTTTCCTTCATCCTTGGTTCTTAACTAGTGTAATCTGACCCACCAAAAGTGATCAGTGTGGTCTGTAACAGCGTCAGAGAATATCTTCTGACATTTTGGCCACTTTATCAGAGGAAATTGCCCTGATTTATGAAATGTAGAGTAAAATTTTCATGTATATTTTCTGTAATTTCCTGTCACAAATTTGCAGGAGAATGTTCCATAAGGAACTGTAGGCATTTACAGAGTGGTAGCAACATCAAAAGGTTCATCACTGTTGTTATTTATATGTGGAATTTAAATAGGGGAGAACAGAACAGCTAATTTTCCATCATAGTTGCCTGCTCTGCACAGACAGCTTTTAAATCCCTTTAGTCACAGAGTGGAGTATTACTTTTAACACAAAGGCATTGGATGAAGCACGGTGGTAATAAGGGGATGAAAAAAGGTGGGGAGGAAGGGGGAAGCACAGTGTGAGGCAATAGAGAAGAGAGGTCCTGTGCCTCACCTCACTGACAGCAAAGGTTTGAAACAAGTCAGAAAACACACCTGTACAAAGATAAACCAAGCAGTTAAGCGGGTAAACAACAGTGCTATGAAGTGACATCACCAACCACAGACCACCCCAGTTTTGTGGTTTTAAACACACTGGACATGTCCTCTTCTCTTTCAAAAACTCTGAGAGCAGGAGGGGGCATTGCATAGGTCATGTGTTCATTAAGCGCAGCTCTTCACAAAAGCTTTCCAACTGAACTGCTTAGCACAGCAGAGCAACATCCTCCTGTTGCTTCTTCAGTGACTTGTCTTAATGCGTTTTAACATCAGCCTTGGAAAGAGAACAAAAAAATGAGCCTCAGAATGGAAGGACTGTACAGTTCTTTGTGTGGCAGCAAAAAACAATTAACAAACTCTACTCCTACATCCAAAGCAAAAGGGCAGCTTGAAGCAGTGCTCATTGAGGATCAGGGCATCTTTTCAAAATAAAAATTTATTTCTTTCTTGAAACGCTTTCAAGATTTACTGTTATTACTACTATTACTACTGTTTATAACTAGTATTATACACATAGTCTGGAGTAAACTACTTGTAGGATATCAGTTTCTCTCCCTTCATCTTGGGGTGGAACTTTCCGTTCAAGTAGCCAGTTCTGAGTGACTGACTTGACCAATACTTGTTTCCTGGAAGTTGGACCAGGACTGCACACCCTAATAATGTGTGCAGGACTGCATACACAAAATAATTCACGACTTTGGAAAAGCCATTCCTTCACCTCTTTCGTACTGAAGTTTGTTCATTATGTTCCCAGTGATCAAGAATTCCAACGATCCGTCATTTTGTCCAGAGTGCCTCCTCTGCACATCGACTTGTACATTAGTCAGACCAAATTATACTCCTTTCAAAGGACTGCACCATGACACAGTACATAACATGTGTCCAAAGTGCTCTTAAGATGAAATCAAAGTCCTTGGGAAATGGTCAAATGACCAGCCACTATGACCTAACACAGATGTCATGCAGATTCCCAGAAGCTTGAAGAAATTCTTCAGTACAGCCCACATCTGGATTTGCTGCTGAGGGTAGTGGCAACGTAGTCCTCCCTAAGAACAAATCCAACTCCTACTAAATCACAGGTTCAAGACCACAAAGAAGACCACATGCTCCGGTCATTGGTGAAGCCAAGCATTTTGACAAGATTTACTAAAACCAAGTCACATTTGGAAGATGCAAACATCTTCTCAGTTTCAGCTGTACAATTTTACTCAAGTCTATTCTGCTTTGTTTTATCCCATTTCCCAGCATTGAAGTAAACAGAATAAAATGAAATAGAACACAGGAAAAAAAAAAAAACAACCAGAAAGAGACATTCCAAATAAAGTCTGGCTTTATTGAAACCATGTTTCCTTTCGACAGCCCGGCTGCCCCTCAACATTGCAAATATTTATACTTTTCAATTTATTTCAATTGGAACTTTACTGCTTCACTACTTCCTTAGGTGTAAGGACAACCTTACAAAACAAGTCATCAGTGCTGACAGGTTTCTTTCTAAATTCAAATATGAATTCAGTTGCACATTGAGGGTTGAAAGGAAGGCAGTAAGACAATACATGTCACAAGCTCCTAATTCAACAGCTTTTTACAGTATCTTTTTATTTCAGGCAAAACCTAATGGATGAAACAAACCTGCAGTTCTTCAGGTAAATAGCCAAGACCTCATTAGTTTAAAAATTAGTTACGGATTCTGTAAGCACCACTTGCTAAGTAACATTTTAAGCATTGAAGGTAGTAAACTCTAAAATTAAAGTTCTGAATAAAGAAATTGTGGAATACTGCTTTTGATCATCTTGTTACCATTTATTCCATCTCAAAATAATTATTACTTTTATTTTTCAAGGTCAGGCTGGATGGGGCTTTGAGCACCCTAGACTAGTGGGAGGTATCCCTGCTCATAGCAGGGGTTTGGAACTAGATGATCTTTAAGGACCCTTCCAACCCAAACCATTCTATGATTAAATTATATAGTAAAACAAAAATAGTCAAAGTGTATCAAATCAAAGATTCTGTATGCAGCAGCCAGTAGCATCATAACTGCAGCTAAACCCAGCAACGATCTAGAACAAAGAAAATTAAGGTCTAGGAAAACATCTATACCTAGTGCTTCTATACAACTCATGTTTCGAGTTGAATGGCCTTTGAAATACTCCAGGAATACAAAAATTTCTACTCAATGCATTTGCTAAGCTTGATTCTAACTTTAGCTTTTAAAAAGATTTATTAATAAGCAGTGAAAGATAAACTTCTCCAACTATAGATGCATTACATTTTAACATTCCAAATAAAAGAAAAGCAAGACAGCAATTCAAACACCATCATAAAACTAATTTAGGAAAAAAATAGGAGGCATCCTACTCTGGGCTATTTTCAGGCTTTGCTACCTTGCTTAAGCCAAGAAAAAAAAAGCAAAGTAGGATTTCCAGAAATAGTTAAAACTATAAAAGCTTTCAGAAGAGGCTAGGATTTTTTTTTGCGGAGCTCAGGCAGAGATACCTACAGCAAAACACTAATTGCCAGCAAATATTGTTTGCTAACTGCATCCCGAGACACTCGAGGGACTTGTAGTCAGAGAAGCTGAGCAACTGGTTGCTCAGTAACATGAAGATGATACTGTTCAGGTGCTCGAACACAGGCATTATTAGTAACGGAAGTAAGAATGTGGTGCACTGGCTTTGAAAATAAGCTTGGTCAAGCCTAAAGAATGAAGCAGAGTGCTTTGTTTCCTTTCAGGTGAACAAGCAAAGGAGAGAGGTTTTCCTGTTTCATGCTCAGTATCACATTTAAATGCGATCCAGTCAGTGTTTTCATACTCTTCAGGCTAAAAAATGGATCTCATCCTTCCTACCAAACAGGCAAAAAAAATGCTGCTTGCACTCAAGACTCAGTTTAAACATTAATAACCTTGACAGGGTGGAACACTGGCCACAGCGATCCTCCCTGAGTCCTCAGCCAGATATGAAATCAATATTATTCATTCACTCTATGTTTTCTATCCATATCTCATGATCTATTGGCAGTAAGTGTTCTACACGTGCTGTAACAGGAAGTAATAAAGTTGTTGAACTACTACATGATGAACCCACTCAAACAACTGATGATTTCAGACATTATATGAACTACATGAATAATGGAGAATTACAGCATGAGATCAGAAATAAGCCAGTTTGCTGAGGAGATTCTGCCTAACCCTGTAAATCCTCCTATTACTCTGTTCCAACCTGAAAGGTCAGCTTAAAGCTCCGCTACAGTTTATATCCCAACGCTTGACTTTGATTTTGTATTGAAATAAAAGTGCTTATATTGTACAGCTACAGCTGAGAATTTATTGTAGCACTGAGAGGTTTCACTACATAAGCAAATTCTGCACAGCTGACCAGCTCTCCTATTTAGAACTTCTGCATGCCCTGCAGAAAAACAGTGCTGACTTCTGACAGCCCTGTGTTTATAATCTTACATATCTGCTTTTGCTAAAGGAGTTTTCTTCTCTTGGAACAAGTCCTGTGTTGTGGAACTCCATATCTTAATCATAAAAATCCAAGATTGATTCAATTTCACTGTTTCCACTGAACAGCAAAAAAAGGCAAAAGTGTTTTTTAAAATGGTACATGAGTAGAATGAAGTGTAGGGCAGTACTGAACAGGACTTAGCACCTTCATTTCACAAAGGTGCTTCATTTGGACTCCATACTAAACATTAAGCTTGCACAATTATCAGAAGTTTGATACCAAATTGTAACTGTGCCCATTGTACTGAAGAAATTTAATGCAAAGCAAGCGATACTTCAGATTCCAACAGACAAATCTGTATGATTGCCATAGTTTAACCCAAGCCAGCAGCCAAGCCTCACACAGGCACTTGCTCACTCCTCCACCAGCAGGATCAGGGAGAGAATCAGGAGAGCAAAAGCCAGAAAACTCGTGGGTTGAGATACAGACAGTTTAAGAGAGAAAGCAAAAGCTGCACACACAAGCAAAAAACAAGGAATTCAGTGCTTCCCATGGGCAGGCAGGTGTTCAGCCACCTCCAGGAGAGCATGGCCCTATCACACACAGCAGTGACTTGGGAATACAAACACCACCATTCCAAATATCCCTCCCTTTCTCCTTCTTCTCCCCACTTCGTTATACACTGAGCATGATGCCATAAGGTCTGGAATGTCCCTTTGGTCAGTTGGGATCACCTGTCCTGGGTGTGTCTCCTCCCCACCTCCCAGGCACCCCCGACATCTTGGCCAGCGTGGCGGTACGCCTTGGCTCTGCCAAAACACAGACCCCGGCCAAAACCAGCACAATGATCCAGGTATTACTAAAATGTAATGGAAACTGTCTTCAAGGATGGAAGTATTCCAGTCTTGTGCCTGAATTACTTCAAGGCCTGCATGCATTTAAAGCTGAACGTACTTGTGTTACACATTTATCAATTAGGATCTTGCAAAGGGAGAAGCAACTTCAATGAGAGCTAAGAAGCCTCCAACTTGTGTTTCCTGGTTGAAGTTGCAGTGATAAGCATAATGTTAACATGGTGCTCCTATGTGTTAAATGTTGTGTTAAACAAAAATTCTTTCCTTTGAATTTTAGAGCAAATTACTGATATGACAAGAAATTCATAATGTAACACATCTGATACAAGAATTCACATATTTCTTCCTCACGCTCATATATTGCATTTTTTACTTCATATTTTTTCATTACTAAATTTTATCACATTAGTATCAAACAGATGACAACAATTATTTAGGTTTCAGAGCAGCTCAAAGAGAGGGACAGCATAATATCCCTGGAGCTGAAAATTTACAGTGTCTGGCCATGTACTGAGTAACAGTCACCTCCTCCTCAAATGATGAACATTTTAACTAAAGCACATCTTTGAACCTTAACTTTCAAATGTTTCTTCATTCCACCAGTCTTTTCACATATTCCTGCACTGATATTTTGAATAAAAAGGAAGCCAGAAAGAGGTGTGTGAGTTTGGTTTAATCATTTGCAGCCCTTCTGTGCATTTTTTAGTTGAAAGTTCAGCTTCAGTCGTATCTGCTGTGGTAACTGTATTGAACTTCAGTTTAACAGACATAAGAGAAGTGTAACACCTACCAGAAACATGAGAACAATTTCCATCTTTCTCTTTTTTATTTAACCACATAAGTACATGTCAACAGTTGGCATAAACTTCATAAAAATACAGTACCTTTTTGTGCCGAAACACTAGTCACAATGTTTATATAAAGATTTTTTTCCTGCTTCCTTGAATTCAATTAACATTTTAAAAAGTGACTTCCCAAAAGCCCTTTTTTTGTGAGTTTCCTTATAGAAATTTTTCCAAAATCTATTCTGTAAAAGTTAAAAAGCTAATGCATTTTCATCCATTCTCCCTCACCCTCTCAGTAAAACAGATTTTAAAAAAATAAGACGTTTTAGAATACTGATCAGTTGTTACACTACTACTTTATCACAGGTTCCCATTTAATTGACACTGCTACAGGCGTGATGGATGGTGTCCCTACAGCATCCAGTATCACCAGATGCTATCAGGGTTAAAAAGACCAGTCATACCAATAGACTGATGTGAACAGAAAAACTGAGCTGAAACAAATCCAAACCATGAATGATACACGGCGAAACATCAGACCTTAGAAGCCTTATGCTGTGGAATCACAATTACTGTGATAGCTCCCAATGGCAATAAACATTACAAAAATTCTACCAAGTCAGTTAAACGACTAAAGGGTGTCCTCGCACTGGGTACCTCGGAAAGTGAGTTCTCTATTATCTAATTATAATACTGGTGTGACATCAAGATGACAGAAAAACAGCAGAACCAGTCTAATAACGCTGCAGCAATTATACCCACACAACTGACTACACCCATATCACAACCGGGATAAATTTCACTTTTCTTTAATGCTGCGGATGAAGTCCAGGCAGGATCTAATATATGGGGAAAGGAAAAAGGGCATTAAATTTTGAAAGTAATTTCTTATCAAGTTAGGCGCTGAAGGTCTAGTTAAGGCAGTGAAGGATTTATTTTAGTATCTTTCTAAGGCTATGACAGATTTTTCCTGAATAAAGCATTTTCCCTTAAAAATTTCATGTATATTATGCCAGCTTATTCTGAATGCATAAGAATGCTAAAAACCCTTGGACACTGAGAAGCTAAACTATTGCTTACTGCAAATATTACCCTTATTAGTCTTTTTTAAAATATCAATAGGATTCCAATAACATGCACCAAAAAAATGAAGTTTCAAGTCCACCTATGAACTTTTCCATAGCTACTTTTAGCTCTTTTTGGATCACTGTTAAATAAAATGTGCAAACATATAATCATTTGCATAGCAAATCTCAAGGGACTGACCCTGAAATAGAAATCCAAACTGTTAGGTTTAAGATATTTCTATAATCAGAATTCACTTAAAATGGTAAAAAATAAAATACACATTTTTCCATTTTAAGTCTAGTAAAAAAGGTATTTCTGATTTAGAATTCTTACAGTTACTAGTTTAAAGATTTGAAAGACTGATGCTTCATTGCATTGAAATGTTATTCCTTTGGAATCTTCAAGACTCTATAATTGCTATTTTCAAATACTGTGATGAAATATGGCCTGGAATCCTTGCTCATAAGGGTACATAACGGAATTTTTCCTCTATTGGCAGGATCTTCGACATCCCAAATTTCAGGCATACTGCAGCCAGGCCTAAAAAAGAGGAATATGAAAAGAGAAATGAAGAAATGCCATAAATAAACCATGAAGCTTGCTTCATAGTGCCCCATGAATACTTGATTGTGCCATCTGTATTTTTTTAAGTTTGTCTTTTACTAGAAAAATTATCAGATTACAAAATCAATAAATATAGCAGTAATTTAAAAATTGTGTTGAGAATGTGTAAAATGCATCTGGCTTTTGTGGTTATGTAATTAATAAAGAATTAATTTGGAGCAGGAAGCACATAAAACAACTCAAATTATACAATACATTATACATTACCAGGGACCCTTAAATCTTATAAAATGGAGGGTGGTATACACATTCCTAACATTTCTAAAGAAAATTCAGGAAATAAAACACCTTAAAAAGGTAGTAACTTCTTGCTTTTTATAGAAGATCATAGCCAACATAAATTCCCTGTACAGCTATCTTTCAAAGTTAGATTTACTGAGAATTTTCTAATTTTAACAAAGATAATAGCAAAGAAATTGAACAGATGCATTTAATTTTATTCTAAATGAAAAGAAAATAAAATCAAAAATCCAAACTAATTGTGTTCTGGAGGCCAGAAAGAGAAATCAAGGGGAGAGGAGGGGGAAGAAAAAGCATAGCTCTTTCTGAAGAACAGCTTAAATGTGACAAAACTTTTAGTGACTATTAGTGGTCATAACATTTTGGTGCTCCAACTCTCTTTTACTCTGCACCTTTTATTCATACAAGACTTTCATTATACACACACATCTGTTCTTGTCATCAGAGAATAATGACTTTGTAAATCTCCTCAGTGTTTTACAGTGAAGTTTAAAAATACATACAACACAGCTTTCCAGGTGCACACCAAGAGCACAGGGTTGCTAATGAGGGTAAAGTCAATTACACCAACTACTATCTAGAGATGCTGGACAAAAATTTATGTTGGACACTTTCAATAAATAAAGCACAAATCAACATTTCAAAACTACCAGTTGATATGAATCTTAGACTACATATTAGAGGGGTGTATCATTCTTGTGAGGGATTACTCACTTTTTTCTGCTTACACACAATGACTCTTCAAGAATGTAGTAATTCACTCCTAGTTTTACTAAATCTCTTTTTACTTGGTTTGCAGGTTTTCGACTGTACATGGAATAAACTACTTTAGTTCTGGCCCTTGAAAAAGAAAAATCTAAGTTAGCTGCAATACAGCATAAAAATGTAAGCTTTAACCTTAGACTGGAGAGGAAGGCTTTTTTATTTCACAAGGTAACTATGTTAAAGCGAAGTTTACATTAATAGTGGCATTTGCTTAAGTGTGATTATGTCTTCACAAATGTAATGATTCCAAGAACACGGTATACAGCCCTTTGGTTTTTCTGTAGCAGGAGACAACTTTGTAACAAGATCCACAGTTACTGTGCTCTGAAAGTGTAGAGGAGACAAAGCAGTGCGTTCACCATGTAATACTCAAGGCTAGAAATGACCTTGCCTGGACTGGAGGTGATCAGAAGGAATCAATCCTCTGCCAAGTCTCTCCACAAAAGATCACCCTCACTGTATGTCACCACGGTCACACTGCCCTTGCTGGGACATTTTGAAACGCAGAGCACAAGACCTGGAGTCTGCCTACGGTGATCAAGCAAAATCAGCCCTTGGACACCATGATCCTGTTTTGGAACCAGATGGCCTTTAGGGTCCCTCCAACCCAGGCCAGTCCATGTCACATCCAGTAATGTCCTCCACTGAATGTGCAAAGCATGACGCTGTTAACTCCCATTCATTTTCTGATACTTAATACAGGTATTGCCTGTACCTTATTTTGCCCAAACATGCCCTGTCCCTTGTTTTTGTAACTAGGATAGAATATCTCAGTTCACAGGGACCTACAGAGATCATCCAAGTCCCTCTAGCCTGAACAATTCAGGGCTAACTGAAAGTTAAAGCTAGTTAATGCCAGGCACAGAACTAAGGACATAAAGCATATAAAATGAATCCCTGCCCTTTCTCTTTTTATCCCTCTCTTGCTGTTTTCTTGTGCTGGAGTTTTTTTAAGCAGTTTCACCAAATTAACAAAAAAATGATGCTGCAATATTAAATTTAGTAAAAGAAATTCATGACCTTTTCAGATAAATCAATTTAGGCAAATGTTCTGATTTTGAAAATAACAAGACTACAAATCTTAGTAACTCCATTACAGAATTTCAGCTTCAATAATTAACCAATTATCACAAAAAATGACAGCCAATCACAGAAAGCTAATAAAAATAAATAAACTGGCTATCTTAGGAAAAAAAAATCATATCTGTCTACAATGTCAGGAGTAACTTGAATGAAGAAAGGATATAATTGTACAGATTAAATCCAATTCCTTAATTTAATTCAGATTTTTTTGTACATAAGTTTGAAACCGTATCTGTCCCTAGAGTACATCCTTTCTGATGAACACAAATCCTCAAGAAATAATGCATGAGTTTTCAATCTGACTGAAATAACAAATCCAGTTCTGCGAGGTTTTAACAAATTTTACAACATAACCTGATGCCATTCCTACTGTGTATTACAAACATTATGAGAATCAATAGCAGATACCAATAAAACATCAACTGCAAAATTTACCTTAATCCTGCATCTTCATAGTGAGGATGATTTACAATAGGACGAAGTGTAGACAATTTAACACTTGCCATTGTAGGCATTGCTCCTGCAAAAACTGCATCTGAAATACACAATCAAAGGCATTTTTGAAACAAGAAATTGAACAGTTAGAGAAGCAATTCAAATATCTGATCAGTAATCCTGCAGAAAAACCATAAAGAGGGTAGGGTACTCCTTTTTAAAAGGCCGTATGTGGCATCAACAGGAAATGCACAACATCAATTTTTTAGTTTGGTTTTTTTAAAATGTTGAATTCAATATAAGCCATTAGATAATGAAGCATCTAAGAATGGAGATTTAATGCATCTTATTTTTCTTGAGTGGGTAGAATAACATAGTCATTATAACAACACACTTTTATTTGTCACTTCTTTCACCAGCGTTAAATGGCCAATAAAACCTCAGTCTCAGGCTTTAACATATTTTCCTTCTAACAAGGCAACTACTTTGTTTCCAACCAGTTTTCTGACACATTTTAGGAAAAGGAGCGGTGCAACCACAACACACACACACATTTTTAATTCTCTTCTAGCAAAATGGTGATCATGGACCCACATACAGGACCAGTGTCATTTAAGTAAAAATCTGTTTTAATTGGGCTTGGCTAAGACTACCCCAGCAGTTAGAACCTCCAGATCAGTAGCCTGGAGTCTAACAAAGCAAACTTCTGGTGCTTCTTTTTCATTGGAGATAGCTTTTATGTGGACAAGTAGACATAACAAAGCCACAGATAGTAGCAACACCTCTGCAGTCATTCATGACAGGTTCCATGGTTCGATCTCGCAGTAAATGGGGACATCCTACATTGTTAAATAGTTTACCTTGTCTGGTATTGACTTTTATCCACTCTAAAAGTTCTTCCTGTGGCAAATTGCTGAATTCTCCCATGATGTTCCACTGAGTTCGAAGGTTTGCAGATCCCTCTATTGTCATCAATGCTAAAATAGCAAAGACCAATGTTTTGGGCTGGATTTTATAGAAGAGCCATCCAAACAACTGAAATGCAAGAATCAATTAATTCCTAGACAACAGTTCTGTAATGTTGTATGCAGAACAACTCATTCTTATTTCTCTACGAGGAACCTAACATATATTACACTATGAAACATCTCTGCTATTGCTTCTCCACTAAGCTTCAGATTATAATTAATAGTATTATAATTCAGAATATAATAATATATTATATACAATATATATTTCAGAATATAATTCCTAAGAATTATTCATGTTTAAGAAAAATTGCACATTATATTTGCAATTCTAAATAAACTTTAAAAAAATTCTTAAAAAATCACATTAATGTGAACTTTTAAAGTTGTAGCTCAATTGTCAAAATCTGCAAATAAAATGATTCAATAAAGCTAACTGGACCTTTACAGTATTTTATCTTCTATTTACATCTAGAGTTTTTATCTGTAGTATACAGATTAGAGATTGTACTGCAAACTTCCGAAACATATCAGAAAAACAGACTTGGGGATAATAAGTTTAATGCTGCTTTAAATCCTACCCTTTCCTTTCTTGAACTGGGGCTTGCATTGCTTCCTAAAGACAATTTGCTGGAGGCTTTAAGTAAATATTCATAAATAGGTGAAACAGATAGTTAAAAGAAGTAGTACTAAATTTGCTGTGTTGAGGCTTAGTTTGAGCAGGAACACTTTACTTCACCCATATTTGAATTAAACCTTAAATAAGAAAGTATAAATTAAATTTTTTCCCAAGCTATTTTTAATTTGAAGGCTTCACACATCAAAAATATCAAACCCACGCTAAATGAATACATTTCGTTCATAGTACCATTATCTGTTGTGTTTTTTTTAATTAAAGCATGAGACAATAAAGTCTCTCAGTAGAAGCTCCCACTAGGCTGACTACACCAATTAGGTAGTGTGTGTTATCTTTCTTATAAACTAACCACAAACTACCTCAGATTAATAAAATTCTCCAGCCACCTCTCCAAAAACACAGCGTACTCTACTCTCATCCTCAAAGACAAACTAAACACTCTAGGAAGAACAGCAATACTGTCCAGGGAAAGTTAATATACCCAACAGGCCTGACCACTGTGTGGATCTGGAGGGTTGAAGTGAAATGAATGCATTTGTACGCTGCACTACATAAGCAAACCTCCTTTTTACCAACACTTGCAAAAATGTCACTTCATGGACATGTTAGAACTTTGACAGTTCTACAGCTTTTCAAATCAAAGAAAATTATATTGCTGTCATGCTTTTATAAAACCTCATTGATGTTCAAAGTCTCTGAATTTAGCACTATTTTGTTTACATAAGGAGCATAGAATTGTTGAATACATATGCAATGCAAAAGAAGCATTTCTTTCATGGGATGCTCTTCCTTATGCGGTTTTTTTAATCAATTCAAGGTTTTTGGTTGCCTTTTTTTTCCAAATGAATACTTTAAGTCTTTCTCCAGCTAATTTATTTTGTTTTGGTTTTGAAATTTTCATTTAGGTTACTATAATTTCCCCTAACAGAAAGAGCAAATGTGTGGCTGTAAATGGTTAAAAGTCTGAACAGAAACAACAGCAGATTTGGGCCTAACTTGAAGCACAAACAGTAAATTAAATGGCAAAACTGAACTGACCCCTAATTTACTTACTCCACTTTGTTCAACTTAAGAAGTAAAGGTTCTAATCACAGGTTTCTAATACTTAAAATGCAGTTGTACAGAAGAAGGGAGTTACTCCCTTTGCAAAGATACAGCTACTTTATATTTTTATTTCATTAAAAATCCTTTCTTGAAAATGTGTTATAAAATGAATTACTTTCCCGTGAAATTCAACATTAGGTCACTTCTTTTCACCAGAAAGCATTCCAGACAATGAAAATATTCTTTATTAGAAAAAGAATATTATCATTTTTATTGCCCATCAGCTGCCACAAGCTGCTGGTAATGGAAAAATGGAAAGTGCAGGGATTCATGCAGTGGGCTGAAAGAACACAACACACAAAATTTCTTTTCCATATGCAAATAATAATTTTTAGCCTCAAAATAAATTAGATATACTAACAACACTGCAGATAAACTTCCATGGTCTGCTAGATGAAAGGATAGCATTGACCTCAATTCCAGTAAGATAACTGCCTATGTTAAATTTGCTTAAATTCTTCTTGCATCTATAAAACCAAATTGTCACTTATTAACTTATACTTCATTCAAACATCTAAAACTTTAGCCAATGATAAATGTACTGAGTGTTAACTGATCATTTGGTCACAAGTCCCATCTTCCCCTTCTCATCTTCCACCACCCAAGAAATTCTGGATCAGTATTGCACACACAATAAGATTTTTCAGCCTCAAAAAACTACTTCTGCTCAGCAGCCAGTAGAATAGAAAAAGCTCATTAAAAACCACTTGATACTTTCCTGGCCCTACAAAAACAAACAAAACAACCAAAAAAAGAACAAAAAAAAAAGTTTTCTTATTGCTTGCTTAAGTCTTAGAAATTATCTGCTCAATGGTGGCTCAACAGCCTTATGGGCCAGTGTTTCTCTGTCATGCTGAAGCCAGTCCTGTACTACTTGGAAGATTACCAGCCTCTCCCTCCTAAAGCAAGTACACATCTGTCAGACCAGAAAAAAATCCAGCTTGTCTTCTGTGGGTATCAATCAGCACCAACCTAGGGAATACATTGAACAGGCAAAAGAACCTTGACTAATAATAAGACAAGGAAATTTATTTTATTTTCATTTTGTTCACCTGAAGCTGAGTTCACTTGAACACTTCTCCTAAGGCCCAAGCCAGGGCCAGGATATTCCCAGGCTGGATTCTATAGGGCTGCTGGTCATTTATCCCCTTCTGCACAAAATAAACGTCTGAACTGCAGCAATCTAAAGCAGTGCTTCCCTAGCACTCAAGACCTATTTCTTTCAAGCCAACTATGCCTCCATGATAATGCAATGAAGGAAGGAAGAGTCACCTGGTCCAGCAGAGGCAGCTTCCAGAATAGGTTATCATCTGCAATTGCAGCTCCCTGAGAAGCTTACTCTCACTTTACAGTAGGAAACAGCAGAACAACTAAAGGGCCAAAAGGCAGTTGGGAAGCAGCAGAAAAAAAAAATTGACAAAATACTCTGAACCTGTCCTCCCTTCCAAACTTTACATACTAATGATGCGGCATCCTCTAAGATCCAACACACAACAATTATGAAAAGCACCAGCATTCATTAACTGGCCTGATGACCTCAGCTGCAGCTCTAAACACCCACAACAATCCAGGAAGAATTACTGAAATGCTATTACTCAGGTGCTTAAAAAAAAATTGCCATGCAGCTAAAAAAATCAGTACAGATTTTACAGTGGCACAAAATATATAAATACTTTTAGTTTTGAACTTCACTACAAAACTTTACTACTACTACTACTACTACTACTACTACCACCACAACAACCAACAGGGCAGAAAAGCCCATCAAGAAACACACAGTTAAAAAAAGAACTAAGAGAAACCAACTTCGGACAGAATTAATTTAAATTGTAATTGTTATCTAGAAATTGCGTGTTAAAAGAACATTTTTTCATTTTGTTTTTCTGACTTTTGAAAAGCAGCTTCATTTCAAATTACTCAGAAACACCTTATGAAAGTTCACTAAGAAAAATAACCAGTGCAACTGCTATCACTTAAACAACCACACCACCTAAGTGGATGTCATTATTTCAAGAATGATTAAGAGCTGGAAAACCAAACACCTGTGAATCTTCCACAATAGCAAGCATGTAGAGGAAAATCCTAAGTCCCAATACTCAATTACAAGGTGGCTAAAGAAAGAGGTTTTGACAATTTCTTAGCATTTTGTATTTTAACTGTACAGATTCATTACATGTTGGCAAACAATCAGCACTTTCACCTAGGCCAAGTACATTAGGCATCAAGAAACGGATGAGCACAACATTTAAGCAGACTGATACTGTGTAACCTGTCCAGTGTCATAAGGAATTGCCCTTCTCTAAAGATCATTCAAGGAGCAATTTAGTTTACTGGAAAACAATCATTTGTTCAGCTGGCTTAACATGAGATAGCTTTCTCCTCTTTGCATAATTCTGTCTCATTCATTTATCTTCCAGTTGTTTGACAAGGCTATCAACTGTTTCACGGACAAGAACTGCCTTTACCATACCACCCTAACTCACCTTTAGAGACCTTCTGCAAAATCACAGTGCAGTGCAGGGTGTCAGGGACCTCTGAAGATCCAGCCCTGCTGCTTGAGCAGGCTCACCCAGAGCCAAGTGCCCACATCCACATCCATCTTCTGAATACCTCCAGGACAGAGACTCCATCACCTCCCTGGGCAACCTGAGCCAGTGCTTATCATCCTCACAGTGAAGAAGTTTCCAGATGTTCAGAGGGAACTGGCTGTGTTTCAGCCTATGCCCATCACCTCTGGTCCTGTCACTGGGCACCACTTGAAAGACCCTGCCATTCCTCCTAGTTTTGTACCATCAGGAAACTTGCTGAGGCTACACTCTGTCCCATCATTGAGTCCATTAACAAAGACATTGAACAGTCCTGGATCCAGCACTGACCCCTCAGGTTACTGGCCTTCAACCAGACTTGACACCACTGATCACCCCTCTCTGGGCCCAGACGTTCAGACAGTTTTCAATCCACCTCCCTGCCTGCTTCCCAAACAAAGGACTACTTACCCTACTTTTGCTGCATGTTCAAAGCTTCTAAAACAGCTATTTAAATAAAGATTTAATCACGTTCACTTCTCTAGAATACAGATAATGAAACATGGAAAGCCTATTCTAAGACCTTTTATATCTGGAGGAAATCTAGTAACATTTAATGTTACAGATGATTTCAAAGTAGAAAGATTAAATCTGAGTTAGGCATATGACTTTCGATTTTTAAGACTGAAATGTTTTCAACATGCAAGACTTCAAACAAGACTTCTGGAAAGAATTAATAGACAAAAAACATGCAAGGCAATAAGCTCTGAAGAGCTGTGAAAACACAGTGTAAACAAAATCAAACACTGGATAAAATTAATAGTCAATAAAAACTTGCAGTGGCATAGAGGTGTGCAAACACAGTAAAATCTAGTATATGTCTCCCTGTGCTCAAGCTCAATACACAGCATGTTGACTTGCATCGTAATGCAGTTGGACAAGTTGCATAAAGCAACCCTCTTGCTTTACTTGGGAAGAGGGGAGAATGGAACCATTTTTTGACAGGCTATATCATCTGGTTTATTTTTATCTGGTACCCTCAGATTCAGCAATTACACACAGAGAAATCTGCTTTAGGACAAATATCTGTGTAATACTGTAAGTACTGAGATAGCTACAGGATAAAAGAGACCTCACCTGTTTTGAACACACCAAGGAAGCCATAATACACAGATGTGGTGTTAGAAACAGTTTTAGTCTCATGATTAAAATCGCTAGGACACTGTATGCCAACAGCTGCAATGCATGGAATACCAGCTGAAAAGAAAAAAGAAACCACAAGACACAGAAGCATATTTGCATACTTTTCATTTCTGCCTTAAACACACACCTTCATTTTCAGTATGGCTTAAACGACGAGCTTATCTGAAAGAGTCGAAGTCAAAGTAAAGATATTCATATTTCTGATGGTGATAATGACTTTCTGTTATCTTTTATCTAAAGTGCGTGCAGTAAGGAACAGAATAACAGGAAGGATAAACATTAACAATAAAAGAAAAAAGATCTAGAGAAATGGCTAGGTATTTAAAAAATCTTTAGACGTTAACAGGCAATTATATATGTAAAGATTCTTGTATAACCTCTTTATAGATGTTAAGAGACCCTGCTTTTTAGTGCCCAAAATACCCAAGTATGGAATAAAAGAAACAAATAAGATCATCCTCGATAATCATACAATCAGAGGCAGCTTGCTTTAGTGTTCTAAAAAGCAGAGATGTCACTCACTACTCCTAACACTAACCTATGTTACTTGTCAAAGTGCTGTGCTAAATCAGAGGCATTTTTGCAATCAGTGCTTTTATCTGACTGATTATCATAGAATCATTTAGGTCTGAAAAAACCTCTAAGATCACATCCGCTCATTAATCTAACACTGCCAAGTCCATTGCTAAACCATGTCCTCAGTGCCACATCTACATGTCTTTAAATGCCTCCAGGGATGGTGACTTAACTCCTTCCCTGGGCAGCCTGTCCCACTGCTTGACAACATTTTTGGCGATTTTTCCTAATATCCAATTTAAATCTCCCTTAAGGCAACATGAAGTTAAACCATGACAGACATCTACCAGCTCTCTGGGCCACCTGATCCCAGTGTTTCACCATTCTAATTGTAAAAAGATTTCTTCCTTATAGCTAGTCTAAATCTACCTGATTCCAGTTTACAGTCATTATCTCTTGTCCTGTTGGAACAGGCCCTGCTAAAAAGTTGCCCTTGTCTTTCTGCTAGATCCCCTTTAAGCAATGAATGGCCCCAATAAGGTCTCCCTGCAGCCTTCTCTTCTCCAGCCCGAACAGCCCCAACTCTCTTAGCCTGTCTTCATAGGAGAGGTGCTCTATCCCTCTGTTTTTGTGGACCTCCTCTGGACCTGCTCTAAACAGGTCCATGTTTTTACTATGCCAAGGGCTTCAGAGCAGGACACACTACATTGCTTTGCACAATTTTACTAAAAAGAACCACTTGTACTGTTACATTCATTATGGCATATTTCAAAACAGAACTTGAACATTACACGTCATCTGAAATGCCAGTAAAGGAATCAACCTCCTTCTCAGTCAAAATGTGGAAAATGGAAGGTCCAGCCTATTTTCAGTGTCTTTTTGAACAGCTACAGTAAAAGCCCAAGATTCCTCTCTTGCACAGTCACCCCCATTAGCCAGCATATTCCTTTGTTCAACATTCCAGAGTTATTCTGTTGACATACCAGACCCAACTGAAGATGAGGGAATAATGATGCAAATACTTAGCTTCAAATAAACCACTGCAACCTGCATTTCAATATGGAGTATTTGCATTAACATGGGAATAGAATTGTGCAGAAAAAGAGTCTTACCTCACCATGGTTAAAACGTTCTTCTCTGGAAAAAAAAAAAAAAAAAACCAAACCCCAGCATTATTTATGTACTACAGAAGCACTGGTTTTATTTTAAAAGCATCTCTAATGGCATTACAGAATGCAACTAATCCAGTAAGCATGAGTCAAGTGTCAGAATTTTTTTTCCCCTCTATGCAAATTTTGCAATAAATTGCAAATCAGTAACTATCTTCCTTAATCCCTGTATCTATTTGGAAATCTTGAGTATTGATTTTAGCAGGTTATTTTAATTACTTCCATGAGATGAAACTCAGGTATCTTCATAACCTGCAAGAAAGTACCAGGGAAAAAAGAATTTGCTTTCACTATTCATAGTAAAAAAGCGAAAAGGCACATAAATAAATACTGGTTTAGGAACGGAGTAGAAAAGTAAATCATTGAATATAAAATCTAGGCATAAATAGGTTAAGATGTCTAAAACAGGTTTAGCAGCTAACTTTAGTTTTAGTTATAATATAAAAATACCATTTATAGTACATTCATTCAGTTACTGAACTGCACATAACTAACCTTTCAAAAAGAACCAACATAATGTAGAATTCTGAATTATGCAGCATATGGCAAACCAAATGAACTTCCAGCAGAAAATTCAGTATTACATTAAAAAAGAAGACTACACTTACTTTTCATATCGGCCTGTGTGAGATAAGGACCACAGAATATATTTAATTGCCTGAAGAAAACAAGAGACAACAAAAAGTATGAACAAACTTTCAAAAGCATTTTGAAGCATTTTCAACACTTGCTAAATTAAACTACACCTGGGTAATCTCTTTTTGAAGTAATGCTAAGACAAAAGACATGCAATGTTTTAGCTCAAACTTCTTTTAGAGGATGTTCAATTAGTCAGGCAGTTAGCAGTTATCCCATCTGTTCCTGTGCAAACTCTTAAGTTGTTTTTACACAAATTATACATAATCAAATTTACAAAAATAGTTATAAACTCCAGTTATAGTATTCATCAGCTAAATAACAGAAATTTTTTTGGCACTTAACATCAAAGCAAGTTTTGTCACTGACTCAGAACCGGACCTTTGCAAAAATCTTTGTAAAGAGAATACAGAATTTTAAATACATGCTTTTGAAAACCTGTATTTTTTCTAACTGTATTGGGTTTACATGCCAAGGTTTCAGTAGAAGGGGCATTGCAGGGGTGGCTTCTGTGGGAAGAGACCAGGGCCTGCCCCCACATCAGAAAGGAGCCAGTTTCAGACCGCTCCAAACCAGATCTACCACTGGCCAAAGCTGAACTCATCAGCAACACTGGTGGGGCCTCTATGGATAACATGTTTACAAAAAGGTAACTCTGCAGCAGGTTTAAGAGAGAGCAGTGAGAAGAATGGGAATGAAACAATCCTGAAGTCACCTAGGTCAGTGAAGGAGGGGGAGGAGGTGCTCCATGATAACCATGAGATTGCAGCTTTTGGAGAATATCACTGTGATGCAAGTTTTTTTCCCCCTGGAGCCCCATGAAGGATTAAGGTGGAGCACACAGATATTCACCTGCAGCCTGTGAAGGACCCCGTGCCAGAGCAGGTGCACATGCCTTGAAGGATGCTGCAACCCAGAGAGAGCCCACAAAGGAAAAAGCTCCTGGCAGAAACCACAGCTTGTGGACAAGAGTACACAAAGGAGCAGGTTTTCTGGCAGAAGCTGCAACCTGTGGGGGACCCATACTGGAGCAGTCTGTTTCTGAAGAACTGTACCTCATGGAAAGGACCTGTGCTGACCCACTTTTTAAAAGAACTGCAGCCTATGGAAAGGACCCATTGAGCCTGGGGATGAGGGGGAAGGTTTTAGTTTTGGTTTTGCTTCTTGCAGTCCTACTCTATTTTTAATTGGCAAAAATTTAAATTGGTCTTCCTCAATTCAAGTCTGTTTTGCTCATGACAGTGAATCAGAGAGTGAGCCCCCTGTATTTATCTTGACCCATGAGATTTTTCTACTCTTTTTTCCCCGTCATACTGAGGGTAGGGAATGGCAGTATGGCTTGGCAGGCACCTGGCAGTCAGCAAAGGTTAACCCACCACACCAAATTCTTCCCATCTCAAACAAACAAACAAACAGCAATCCCTTCAAAAAAACTGAAATGCAAATTCAAGGTAAAGGTGACTCAATAAATCGATCACTTACCCTTTTGATGATGACCCCAAAAACCACCAGAACAACTGGTAATAGCAGAGTCTTTGTGTATCTCACTGGAGTCTACAATAGAAATCAACTTCATTAATTGCTTTCCTTCATCTATAATTATTCCGACCACCATTTTAAAGAAAATAATATAAGGAGCTCTTTCGGGAGTAAAATGTAAATGTAAACTCCACCCAGCAATCATACTAAAGACATAATACCAGGGTCATCAGTAAATTATTTCCAGTTCTTTGGCAAGCCATCCAAAGACAAGAAATAGATTGTATCTCATCTGAATTTGAGTACTATGGGTTGACTAACCTATAAACATTCTAAATGCATATCTAGATACTGATAAACTAAAAGAAGTCTATTAATACCACATTATGAAGCTTCAATGCTGTTCTGTAGCCTACACCTACCACATAAGGCCGTTGCAGCTCTCAGTACATTTTCCATATACTCAAAACCAGGTACTGAGAGCCCCATAAGATCCTGTTTGCAGAACTGTAACTTTTCATTTATTCCTGAAGAAGCACTCTTTCATTCAAGCAAGCACATTTCTTAGATCCAAAATCAAAACACTGCTTTGGTTTAAGTTCATTTAAATGCAATAAACCCAGTTAAATTTAGCTTTAGTTCATTAATTTCTCTTTTCACAAGTATGCACTTGAACTTATGATGGCAGCAGGAGGTATGGTTTTCAAATGTTTTAAGTTACAAATGAAGATAAAGCAAGAACTTCCCTCTTCCAAGATCACATATTTTGACCAAATTACCTCTTTTTCCATGAAGTCAAACTCGGCAGCGCAGGTATACATTAATGTATCAAAATCTTTGTAGCCAATAAACTTAGATTTCAATATATTTCCTATATGAGCCTGGTAGGATATACAGGAAAGAAATACCAAACTGTAGTAAGCAAAAACTGTACTGTTTTCCACAAAAAAATAGTATAGATATGAGAAATTATATTGTACGAGAAATATTTTTAATTAGAACAGAAGTTTATGTCACTTACAATATTGTTACAAGAGCACCAAAAATCTACTTCCTGTTTATTAAATAACATCTTTGAGTCTAACACAGATTGGACAGTGCAGAAAACAGCAGAAAAAAGGGTGTTACCACTGTGATTGGATTCAACAAGAGTATAGTTCTGCATAGCCATATTTTAAGACATGAACTTCCTATCTTTTACCCCTTGATACACACCTGCAGACAGGTTTTTAACAATAGAATAAAGGGGCTAAAGTATGGCAAATGCTGTACTTGTTACAACAAGCATTTCAAAACTGTACTAAAAACTAGCTTCAGAGAAGAGTGAACTGACTGATTAAATAAAGAAAAGGTGTAGGTAGAAGATAACCAAGAGAAACAAAGCCCTATAAATCCACATTTAAAAACAAACACATAGAGCATTCACTAAGACAAAAGTAAAAATATTTGTTTTCACAAATTTTGGTAATAACATCTCAAAGTGGTAATACATAACAAAAGAAAAAGCAAATATACAATCTCTCTCCCACTTCTGCAAAACAAATACTGGAAATTCAAGAAAGTATATAAGTAAGATGTCAAAATCAAATACGGAGCATTATAAAATTTTTGAAAGACACCAACCAGATACTCTGACAAGAGAACTTACATCATCAGCTATTCCAAACACAAGAGAAGTCAGGTATTTCAAAGTGACTGTCCCGAATAACCAGGCACATCCTTCAATGACCTTGAAAAATGTATTTAGAATTAAATGAGTATTTCTTTAACTTTTACAAACTTTTTTTACAAGCTTCTTAAATTTAGCTACTACTTACAAACTCTCCTATGTTACAGCTGAAATAATTTTGTGGAACTGATTTACACTACAGCTGTACCACTGCATACAAGATTGTAGCAGAGGGGGTACCAAAGTTAACTTTAAACAGGGGCAGCCTCACTGTCAGTTCCATCTGTTTTGCACATACCAGTGTGTAGGGATTGTTTTTGGACAAGAGCTGCTCTACATTATCAGGTTGTGCTATCCTGGTAATTCAAATCTTCAGAGGAATTTGCTGGTTTATAGCACCGTCTCAAGATAATCTGAGGTTAGAACTTGATGGAAATATAACCAAAGTAAGTATAGTTACTACTTTTAGTTATGTATCAAGTTTATTCCTGTACCAGGAAGGTTAAATTCTTGGCAGTGTAGCTTAATCTAGCTAATTCTTTATAAAACTGGATCAACTGAATAGGACAACCTGTCTCAGTATCTTGTATTTGGGACTCACAGCAGATGCTTTCAGAGAGAATGCAACAAAATACAAACTGATCTTCGCCCTAATGTAACCAGGGTTTTTATGTGACGATGGGCTGCATTCAGTCATGTCATTTAATGGCTGCTAAGAAACCTAAATACCTAGGAGGCATCCTAATCCTTTAATGAATGCCTCTGTTTTTTTTGTTTCCACAGTAACTTTTTTATTCCTTATAAGCTTATTGCTGCTAGCGTAAGGGGCACTAGAAAAACTATAATTATATCCTACTTCTATCCACTGGCTTTGTAATATTTACCTTTCTTTTACAAGATGTAGAATTCTAACATATTTTAAAACCTCAGCTATTTGGTGAAACTACTTTAAAAATTATCTTCATACTCCACTTAATGGTAGTAGATTTTAGGGGAAGGCATTCTAGTTTTTTAATTTTTTTTTTTAAGTAAGACACATTGAAACTACATGCACTATTTACAATGTTACGTATGAATTTACAAAATAAAAAAAAAAATTTCTTCTTTGTCTACAGGTCCTTCTCCATGATTGCCATCATTTATTTTCCTTTTTGGTACCTGCTCGGTAATGAATTTATGGGTTCAGAGAACTTTCTGTAAGAACACTGAGATTTCTCTGCTGAATGGTAAGACCTTATTTAGGATCAATTATTTTATATATGTTTTTAGGGTCGTGGTGGCCTTTTGAAAATTTACCATTTAATCCTACCCTTTGTTTCTGACCTTCTAACATTCACACCTTATCTCATGGAGTTAAATTTCTTTTATAGTTCCAGTTAGATATCTTCCCCAAAGAGTTACTGAAATTTATGTACTTTACATTCACCCACACACCCTCATCTACATCCTTCAGAGAAGTCAAACACTTTTGCGAGGCATGACTTCCTTCCACAGAGGCTGCACTGGATGTCTCCCATTATGCTGCACGTACATACAGCTTAACAACTTCCTCATTGTACAAGTTTTTATTCTTTCACAAAAAATAGATTTATTAGTCTGCTATGCCACAAACGCCTTGGATCTCCATTTCAGAAAACTGATGTGAGATCTGCCTACACTCTGATTTTCCCAGGTACCACAGCCAGGCATGTGTATATGCACTGCAGTTTGCAATAAATATTTTAATTCCTTTCTATTCTAATTCCTTTATAATAACTGTATGAATTTCATCCAGTTCTGCTAACAGCTTACCCTTCATTTAATAAGAATGCCTGTCTTAAGTTGGGCATAGTCTTGGTATGCTCCCATGTAATATGTTTTTACATACTAACGTTATGTCTTAAGCAGCAAGTTGCTTCTCATGTTTTCTACAGTGTTAAAACAGTGAAAAAACAGTGTTAAAAACAGTGTTTCTACAGTGAAAAAATATTATTTTATTCATAATAGTTTTGGGAGTGTTCTCCCTGCTTGGACATGACTTCTACTACCCTCAAACCTCACTCAGACACCCTACAATGTTTTACTCCGACTTGCTTCCCTATGTAATTTTAAGATGTTTGCTGTTGTCATAAAAATATCCTTAAAAAATTATATAGGACACATTTTAGTGAATATACTAATGCAGAATCAATCTCCACTTCTGCAAGCACTGTTAGTCTTTTACTTGCCTTTTCTAAACTGACCTTTACTTTAAAAGGATTTCCATATAGATCTTAGGTTTTGTAAACATGTAAAGCTGGCAATTTGAAATTAAACGTGTTGCCAGCTGAAGGCTATTTCAGCTTTCTGATATAAATGTATGTTTATGCCCTCTTTATTTCTTTAGGAATTTAAGATTAATTGCTGGGAACATTGACAATTTATTAAAGACAGTAGTTCAGCTATATTCCTTGATTTTCAATCATTAGAAACTAAACCAGAAGTTATTTCTGTATTTGACTAAAACAAAAAAAAAAAAGTCATAGTTTTTCTCTGAAATTCAAAATATATGCAATTCCTTACCCATACATAGACTTCTCTTTTGCGCCTTTTCAAGACTTTTGGACTCCATTCAAGAATTCCCTATTAAAAAACGAATGCATATTTTCAGGTAATGTAAAAACAACAAGCTATTCTAGTACCCTGAATGAGAGGTTTTTCCTTTTGGTAAGCCTACTGCATCACACAGTTATTTTTTAAAAAATCTTCCATAGCTAATACAACCTGAGATACAAATAAATATATCCTAGTAACTACACTTTCACCCCGCACTGGCAAAACTTGCCAACATAAAAACTCTTACTGCAGTTTGACTACAATTAATGGAAGACTACTTTTCTCCTGAACAAGTAAGGAGATTCTGTATTATTCAGTTCTAAGCTTCTTTAAATCAAAGCCAATGAGAAACTGATTCTGTCTGCTTCTGTGAATGACAAGAGACTGAAGCAATAAATAAAATACTGACAGCATAATACAAACAATTTTCAAGTAAGGCAACAGAGCATGGAGGGCGGTAGGAGTCACTCTTTTCTGTTTCACAATATGTTCATTTTATGACACAACGAAGACCGATTTTAGGCTAATTTGATGAACAATATAATTAAAAGCTTCCAGAAATCCAGTCCATATGTGAGACTGAGGCCAATATAAGCATCCAAATAACACACAAACAACAAATACTTTTTTCAGAGCAGAAAACAGGCAAGGAATTCAACAGGCTGAGAACTCAACTCAATCTGTACTTAATATGTAATTTTAAAAGCTGCTATAAGAAAGTAGAAAGGATTTATAACAAGCAAACTATACTACAGCAAATATGCAGCCAAGGCAGTTTATTGTTAGCATAAGTGAGAAATTACCACACTCCCGTGATGGACAAAATATAAACAAGCAAACAGACAAAAAGAATCAGAAATTAAGATGATTTACAGTAAGCTAAATAGGATCTGTTCACAACACCTTATCTCCTATTTCTTATGTACATAAATCCCTTATGAGGAACTATATGAAACTGAAAGACGTTGTGGGGTTTTTTTTCCTATTTAAGGAAAAATTAAGATAATGAATGATGAGATGACGAATGTTCAGTGAATAATTTCACTTAAACAGCAGTCTGATGCAGCAGTTTCAAACAGTCTTAAACCACTGTTATATACGGTTTAGTCATTTGTTCTGCACTAGAGGAGTCACTTTCAGTAAGAAGCATTTAAATGAAGCTCCTCCTTGCTCATATTCTTGTTTTACAGTTACTCTGGTTAAAATTACATACATGGTAAATTTTACACTTTTATAAAAAGAAGGGAGGTATAAAAGTAGAAGAGCTAAGTCTTAACTGAATTTCTCTTACAAAGAGGTTTTGGTGCAAACCCATAATTTCTTGAATTAGTATTTACCCTTTCACCAGATATCTTTATGGTCTAATTCTGTTTCTCACGTGAAAGGTTTCTCATCTGTCTGGTAATGCAGCAGTTTCACATTTTATATCAATACATATATAACAGTACAGCATTGCAGTCTTAACACATTATTTGATTCTTCTTAAGCAACTTACCGAGATAACTACTAAAGATGCAGCATAATATGATGTCAGTAACATTGAATTACCGAACATCAGAATAAAACACACCAGAAGAGATACCTGAAAGAAGAAAATAAAAATAATTCAATTTAAAATAGAAAAGGTAAAGATTACCTAATATGTTAATAGCTTTAAATTTAAAAACACCTACTCTACAGCAAAGTGCAAGCCTGATACTCACACTTGCAGATTTGTTCTGAAAACACTCATGGTAAGGACTTAAAGGTAACAGGCAGCCAAGTGTAGATTATTGTTTCAATTTTTTTTTTAAAGTATTTAAGAACAAATCCTGGTCACAGGATAAATTTATGTGATACAATAGCTACATTTCTGAAGTTATTTCTAACATATTAATTTTTTTCCCAAATTACTGTATGAGTTCTCCATCCTGTTTGTTACCTCTTAAAATTCTGGACAAACATAAAAATGCTGAATAGAATGTTTGATGTCTTCTTTTCTCCTAACTGACAAACATATATTTAAATACCATCATCATCAAAGTCAAGGAAGCAGAACTCTGACTGTTTAATCATATGCACCTAAATATATGAGTTTGAAAGCCAAAGCTCAAATATAACTTTTATTCACCGTCCTGATCTACTGGGCTCTCTTTTTTAACAGAAAGCAATCTGAATTACATTTTCCAACCTGGAGGGAAAAAATCAATAAGCATGCTCTGTCTTCTTTGATACACAGGAATAAGGAAAAATAACATAGTAATTTGCAGACTTTTCTACTCCCCTCTTCACATAGTTACGACTTTCATTTTCCACAGAAGGAGGAGGGAAGGGGGGAGGCAGAAATTGAAAACACCACAAAACAGACTGGCAGTTTATCAAGACTCACTATATTACTCTCTGTAATATAACATGACTGTTTATCTATCTGAAAATAGGCTATTTATGGCACTTCAGCACCAAAATTATGATACAGCTATTGACAAAAGCCAGAAAGCTTAAGTATGTCATCCTGCTCCTGTCAAAAAACTATTGAACAAATCTGCTTATTTTGTCCCTGGTTTATATGAGAAATGAGTTGCATAGAACTTACTACTGTCTTTAGGTTATCATTTACAGTATTTAAAAAAAAAAATGTTTGAAAACATATCAAATATAATTTAGTTTCTTTTATGGGGAAATATTCTCTTTTTGCCCACTGACTTAGCATAGCACAGTTTTAGCAAAAAAGTATTTTTAAACACAATCACAGTTCTTTAAAAAGCTTTACATCTTCCTTTGTATTTAATACTGTAATCTCACTTCAAAGAGCAAATCTTGATCATTATCTCAGCTTTAAAAATTAAAATCAGGTATTATGCAGAAACTGAAACATCTTTTACTTATCATGTCCCTTCTTTCCTGACTTTCTCACCCAGTTTTGAAAAAAAAGAAAAACTGGTCTTCAGCTTAATAGTTTATTTTCTTTTTCTCCTTTCAAGGTTATCTCCCCAAATAGTTAAACCTCAAGATCTTTGCATGGCCAAGACTATAGTACTTTTCAAAACTAAATTTTAATTCCAATCCAGACCCCTCCCTCCCTTATTACTGCATGTTTTCAACCTTTGTGCAACTAAGGAAAAGATTTCAGACAAATGGTCTCTTTTCACGCTTTGACCTTTTTTGAGGGGATTTAAGGTTTTTTAAAAAAGCATTACCATATGAGCAGATAGTATCTTCTGTAATTTGCTGGAGTCAATATAACCCATAATACACACCGCAAATAATGAAGCTATCTAAAATCAGAAGTGAAAGGGAAGTTAAAACACTTTGCACTGGTGTACTCTTTCACGCAAGAAAAGAGATTATTGAAACAATCATTAACTTTTATTGCTACTTTTTGCTAAGTACTTAGGCATTTCATAATGATTTATTTCAAAAATCCTATTGTGGTGCTCTGAATAAGAATTATCAAATATAGTTGAATATTTAAGAAGTAAGTATTCAGCTTTATAAAAATGCAAGCCACCAAAATACAGCACTAACACATTACCTTTCACCTTTAAATTTAAAACAAAATAAAATTAAAAAAAAAAAAAGCAAACACAAAAGAACCCAAACTAAACAAACCAAAAACCGAAACAAATAAACCAAACCAAACAAAAACAGAAAAAAACCGCAACAAACAAAAAAAACCAAACCAACCAAAATCAAAAAACCCGAAACATACCAGTCAAAAACACAAAAGAATTATTCATTAATTTTAAGTTTTCAGCAAAGTATGGAAACAGCCACAATTTGCTGCTGAGGAAAATAAGACTTGTTGATTTATTGATTAGACAGCCTGCTAAAAGTCATATGGGAAATTAAGGAAATTATGAAGTGATTCTGTAATTTCGAACTTCAGGCTCAGCATCTTAAACAGGTTATAGTGACAAGTTTCTCTCAATATTTTACAGAACTTTTTGGTTTTCTCTTACGCAGTTAGAAAACTTGCGTATCACAGCTTATATCGATTGTTTAAAGCTATCAACTCAAACCAAGCAACATCTGCTTCAAGTGAGGCAGACAAGTGAAAAGGTCTGGAGACAGATGGATTTCAGTCAACAGGCTACATTTCAACCAATTCAAACACTAAGAAAGCTGCTGTATGACAGTAATCCTACTGCTCCCATTAGCACTCACTAGATTTCAATGCTAACTAAAGTTACCTCAACTATCCAAAATCTCAGATTACAGCACTACTCACAGACTCATCAAAATTAAATGGGAAATCATGCAGAATCATGCCAGATATTACATGCCATGCAAATACTGGTATATTTAAAAATTTAGAATGGCCTGAAGAGATGCAAGATCAATGTCTTTTTAAATTTTTGTACTTCAAAATACAAAGTTTTTTCTTGTTCTAAATGTACTGATCTCAGGCTGAAGGCTGTTTCTGGGGGAAAGTAAAGTTTTTTAATCCTGGAGACAGAATGCTAAGTGGTGTAAATGATAAACTTTTAAACGCAAGACTAGAAAAATATTGATGTGATAAATGGTGAGAATCGTTCCTGAGAGCAAGAGTGAAATCTGGCTAAAAGGAAAGCGCTGGTATAGTTGTGAATTCAATGGCTGTCTATACAAAGCAGTCAATTTGTCCAGATTAGACAAAGAGGCTATTTAGAGGTAAATATGGCCTCACCTGAGTTAGAAGAACAAACTGAGCAAACTGCCAGGGAAGCATGAAAAAGATATTAGAAACACACAGTGCAATCAAGCTTCCTGTATTAATACTCGGAATCCTTGGGAAAAAGAGACAGAATAGGCATCAGTAAGTACAATTACACAGGTGTTTGCATATAATTGAAAAGTACAATAGAAAATGCAATAAAAACAGTTACCTTGGAAAATAACTAGCAATATTGATCAACTACAAATAACACTGCTCAAGTACATTTAATATCCTTTTTTTTCCTTGAGTTTCCATGACAACAGCTCTGATGCTTAGTGTTTCTTAACTATCTGATGAGTCACTGATTACCAAACAAGTCTTCTCCTGGCAGTATGTAGTAGAGCAGGCCAAAGCATGTCATTTCCAAGTGCTTCACCTTCTTGTGACAACTCTACAGTCAGGTCACAGCCATTTCAATTTCAGCTGAAATCACAACTATTTCAGAATGGTCTGCATTTGAAAGTGATTTAACTCCTCTCTCTCAAATTTCTTCCATATTTACTTTCTGCAACTTTCTGCTAGCAATCTTGAGTGATGTTTCAGGGAAGGAGACAATGACAAACACATGAAACTCATCTGTAACTGAAACTCCAGTCTATTCTCCATGTCCTGAAATAAATGCTATTTAAAATATTTAATCCTGTGTTGCTTCAAGTTCAATTCAGAAACACATCATGTTTCAAATTTCACTAAATTCTAGAGAGCACGTATCTTTTCCTCATATAAAAAACACAAATTAGTGACAAGCATGAAATGTTTTTGCTTAAAACATTAATAACTACACATCAGTATGACCTAATAAAGGAAAACTTGTGGTTATAAGTACTAAGCTAAGCTAAATCATAAATATATTGTAAATCTGATGCAATAAAGTTGGTGGAGGAAACCCTTAAGTACGAATGGTCATGCTTATTTTCCAAAGCAGAGGCAAGACAGTAACATCATCATGCTGAAAGCCAGAAACAACCATGGAAAAGCAGGGCTAGTGAACTCAAGAGCATCCCTGCATTAATGTAATTAGACTGCTCTAAATCATTGAACTAGTTAAAGAGACTAGTTAATTAGTCACAGAAAACTGCAAGAACATACTAGCTTATGGGTGCCTATAGCATCCTCTGTTGCAAAGCATAGGCTTACTCTAAGTGCAGCCAACATACCACTCTCCAAGAGGGAAAAAACCAATTGATGAAGTATCAGCTTGTTTCTCATGGGAAGGAAGGGACATCAACCAAAAATTCTGATTTTTACTTTAGATAAGTATTTGCCAACACAGTAATTCTGATTTTTATGTTAATCATGTCTTCAAGTTGCAAAGTTTTTCCTTTTATTAAGTGAGTAATATGACTGCAGTTCTACTGGTGCAGCGTCTGCAATGTAACAGCCACAGGAAAGTTTCTCTGTTAATGATACCATTGTTACAGCACACAGAGGCATTAAAATAAATATTTAAATAAAGGCACTTAAATAAATGTCCTGTGACATTCAATTTTTTTAAAGCATTGTAAAGACCCAAGTATAAACTGAGAGGTACCTGAGAATATAGGTCAAAAGCAACATCTGCATCACAAGGAATGGGTACGAGAAACTTTCACGAAGAGGTGGAGTCCACATGACACGAGTGCACTAAAAATAAGAACTGGGTTAGATGGTAACATTCACTGATACATTTCCACAAATTCATGCATTTGTATTTCAAAATGAACGACTACAGCTACTCCAATAAAGCAAAAACCAAGCTACACGGGGTTTTAGTCAGACAGGTAAAAAAACAAGCCAGGAAACAGAAAAGAGGAAGGAAAAGGAAGTGGCTACCATACTTGAGGCCTAATATGCATTGTTTAATTAAAATAGATCACTGCTTTTCCAAAATGAAATGTGGCAGCTAGAGAATATCCAGGGAAAAAGCAGGACAGCAGCTGCTTGTCCCTAGTTCTGCTGAAATTATCAACTCTTCCAGGTAAATCACTCTCAAATTCAGGCAATGACTTGCCACACTTAAGAGACAGTGTGCGGGGAGATAATCGGAAGGATAAACCAGTATAGTGCTCATTATGCTAGGGTTCTCTAGGTTATAAACACTTCACATTTCTATTAGCAACAGCACGTTAAGTATAAAATCTGAAGCTGCCCTCCAAAACAGGCCAGTACACTAAACTCATGAAATTAAGTTCATACAGACCCTATACTACCTATATATAGCTTATGTATTCCACTCTTTAACCCTAATAAAGCAAAGCATTATATAGTGAAGTCAACTGAACTGATTTTTTCATGAATTTCTTAATTAATGGGGTTCATGACAAATAAATAATAGGCCTCATAGCAAATGGCTCAGGTACAACTGTTGTCTCCAATGTTTATACTCAGCTCTTTATAAAGTGCTTGCACTGACCATAAAAAAGAAAAAATACAACTTTACAGGACTACTTTGACATTAAAAAAAATGGGTTCAAAGTGGCTATCAATAGATTTGCATTAAAAATTAGAAGTAGATTCTTTAAAACTACAGGAGAAAAATGTAATTCATCTTAACATGGACCATAACGAATCTATGAAAAGCTTGTAGGATACTGTTGCCAGGACATTCCTTCTCCTTTGCTTCCTAGAGTCTTTAAACCATTTTTTAAAATATTGTTTTACCAAAGAAGTCACTAAAATCAACATTGTATTATTGTCTTGCTTATTGTCTTGCTCTTTCCCAAATATATTAAATTAATAGTGTAAAATAAAAGCATACAGAAACCCATCACATTAATCACAGTCCCTGATGTCTAGAAGCACTCTTTGTAGAAGCTGCACCAATTATCATTAAAATAAACCTTTCATAAATATATGCACTAATGTGCTGTCCTCAGCTGACTGCACAGATATGATTAGTTAATTTTTTTAATAAGCAATAAATATAATCATGATTATTCTAAAGCAGTGTAGTCATTTTGAATATTTTTCAAGACTACAGCAATATCTGATTTACCAAATCTTATGACACTGGAGGAGATAAGACAGGAAAAAAATGATGAGCATTTACAACCATAAAAAGGAAGCATTACCTTAAAAGTGGATTGACTAATGTGGGCTATGCTACTTTTCTATATTTGGAATGTAATGCTAAACTCAATCATCTGTGGATGATTTATCAAGGCTGTAAACTCACTTTGCTGCAGGTAGAAATACATCAGATTTGTTTAAGTTTGAAATCATTAAAACACAGTAGCACAAGCACAGCACAAATAAAAACATACAGCCTTAGGGTCACTAGCTCAAAGCCAGAGAGCATTTTTACATATCACTTTTATATAGCATTAGAGCTGAGATACCAAGACTTGCAGATCAGGCTTACTCGTGTAGCTCAGTCCTATCCTTCCCAAATAGGAAAGGAAATTTTTAGCAGCTGGTCTAGCTTGACTGCACGCACTGTCGACCCACACAAGATGATTTGCACATAATCACAGGCGTATGGAAGAGCTGGGTATTTCTTACACACACACACGCACAGGCACACCCACAGCACAGGATTCAGAAGAGCACCCACTGAGGAGAGACCACCTGTGTGCCTCTAACTACATGTACTGCCGTAACTATACACACAACAATATCAAGTCTGAGTTATTTCTGCAGCTACAGTCCAAACACAAAGTGCCAGCTGAGACTCAATGCTGCACCTCTGCAAGTAATTCCTATTGTTCTCCAGAGATACATACAGCTGAGCGTGATTCAGGGTCGCCTTACTTCAGCTCTACCTAAATCCAGACTACATCTGTGTAGAGCTATGCAGATCTGATTTCATACCATTCTCCAAAATACATTATCTGTGCCCTTTCCCTAAGTCAAGTCATTCATAGAAAGAGAGAAGCTCTCCTACAGTTTCGTATGGATAGAACTGCTTGTACCACAGTGAAATAAATGTTTCTTTTCATTTTGCTCCCACTACCTTGAAGTTTTCAACACGTTTCCTTCTGAAGTTACACTTGCCACCTTCACAGACCTGGCAAAACTGCCTATTCTATTAGTATTCCCTAGCAAAGGATAAAACATTACCTTACTTCAGGATGCCATTAAGAATAGAAATCCACATAAAATGTTGTGTTTACACTTGCAGAGCACAAAAGAAGTTTAGCAGCTCTAATGGTTACCTGATCTCAGCCAGGAAGTTCAACATCCACGGGTGACAATGCTTTAATATGCTTAAATTCTTAAATGCTTAAATTCTTTAAATATCCCCCATGCATTCATGAAAAGAAAAACATTCAAATAAAACTTGAAAATAAAATAGCTATTTCATCATACAGGTTTTTGTTTTATAAGAAAACTGTCAAAGCTCACTGTGAATGGAAGCATCTTTAATTCTGTTATGTACAACTACATGTTATTACTACTCAGTGTTCTCTATCAAGTTCAGCTCAGTAAAATAGGAAAACAAAACGTAAATTCAACTCTAAACTAAATTATAAGGCACTTAGTTTCCATTTAGAAGATCTTTAAAAATTTCCATTCATAAAACGAGCACTAAGAAAAAAAAAAACAAACAAAACTGCCCAGGGGAATCAGAATAAAAGCTATGAATTTTCTTCCAAAATATGAAACAATGACATGAACAGCATTGACTGGGGAAACCAGGAGATATTTTAAGTGACAGTTTCTTTTTCTTTCCTGCAATGCAGCTTACTTAACAAGTTTAGCATTGGAATCCTTTATATACATACACTATTTCTAAATTCTGTGTATCCGGGGTACAGTACATCAGTAATACAGAGGTTTCTTTGCACTTTTCTTTGTATTGACAAATAATGGTCAAAATATATAGCAATTTAAAGAAGCTTCTGAAGCTTACTCGTATGGTACATGAAGCCCAGTTATGTGTGGAATAGGCACGAAAATAGAGTATTCTGATGTTTTGAAACTTGAAGCCATTGTGCTACTAAGTTTCAATCTCAGGACCAATTTACAATATATTTCCTTCTGATTTTTTATTTTAAGCACTAAAGTGACATTGGACTGTGCTATACATTTTCCAGTCATAGTCTATTTGGCTTTCAATTGTATCTTATACATTTATTTTAATTGAATTTAAGTTATTTAAATTCAATCTCAAATAAATACGTGACATCACTACATTTAATGAAAGGAGAATTAGCTTAAACTTCAATAATAATTTAAAAAAAGGGGTGGTGGGGGAGGGAGACCTACCTCTCCATGATTGAAAAAGAAACACAACACGGTAACAAGGCCTCCTAGACGACTCCCACTGTGAAAAGAACAGGAAAAATAGGTACAACAGAATCTTATAATGGTCAGTGTTGCTTAAAAAATGTGAAGCAGCTCTTGTGTACAGCTAAGTTTATTGGGGGGGAAGGGAGGAATGCTTTCAAGCATCAAAGGAAGGCAATCAACAGAGTATATACAACAGGAAAATACTAGTTAGTCAGACTGTTTATTTCAGAGCAAACCAGTTCTTCATACATCAACTCTTGTCTGGAGAACACCAATTTTAATGTCAATAACTTGGAAAACAGTTATTCCACTGCTCACAAATTTTGGTTTAGATCATTACATCTGGGGCTTTTAAAAACCAGGCAATATAAATGCAGTACTTCTTCCCTAAGATGTTGAGCAGTGAATTTCAGAATCTGCATGCTCAATCACCCAACAGGAAATTTTGGCCTGAATCTAGAGACTAATTCAGGGTAATCAAATCAAGCACATTCAAAAACATACTTAAAAATTAACTCATTATATGGTCAATGCAAGATACAATTTAATTTTTATGTGAAATACTGAGATGCTAACATGAGGAAACTTTTTAAGCCCTTGCCTTAAGGATTTTTTCCATTTCCAAACCAATCAAATTCACCTATTGAATAAACAGCAAAACTAAACCCAAAGACGTTACTTAGATTTATCTCATTTCAAAAGAGCAATAGATAAGGTTCCTATTTGTTTGAACAGATTTGTAATTATTCAAGTTATGTGATATAAAGCAAAGAACATTTTTGTGCACACAAGTTCACAACTCCTCTGAATGACAGATTATGCCATTTTTGCTACTAAACAAAAGCAGCAGCCAGCTGTTAAGATTCTTAAAAAAAAAACCCAAACAAATAAACAAAAAAAAAAATCAACCACACACAAAAAAAAAGCCAACAAAAAAAACCCCTTCAAATCCTCTCAGATCCTTCACCCATCACTAATATACAAGTCAAACAGAATCAGTAGGTTTTGGGTACAAAATCTGAGGATTAAAGACACCAACAGAGTGCTAAAACAACCCCCAAGAATTGTGCATTCTTGCACATAAAACTCAACCTTACATCCCATAAATGAAAAATAAAGCTTAAAGACTAAAATGCAAAATGACAAAAAGAATGTGCTCAACGTTAAAAATGTTAGCCCTAGAAACAAAACAAAAATTGCAAAAAACCACTCCAAACCAGAAGCAAAACTCAAGGTCTATGCTTTCTAAAGAAAGTAGTGAGAAATAAAGAGCACACCGATTTTTCAATGACATTCATATATAAAATGTAAATTTCTGTATAACTCCCTCAAGAGAAATATTACAAGTAAATGACACAAATATTCAAAGTTTACTTATTTCCTCAAAACATGCACTAGGCAACTTCCTCTTTTTACTGACAGTGTCAGCCCTGGGCTATTCCTTATTTGAACTACCAGCACATGCTTCAGAGAGAGAAAGAAAAAGTCCCATGACAATGAAACCAGAAAATGAATGAGGGGGAAAACCAATCACACCTCTCAAAGGAAAATACTGCTGCCTTTCACTTTTTGGCAAAACCAACACATGAAAACAGACGTAAACAGAAAACATATTTCCACTTCTGTTTTTCTGCTGAATGTGAAATCTATTTTTGTACGAAAGTGTATTACAGTTCCTGAAATGTAAGGACAGATACTGAAAACACAAATTTATAGAAAAAGAGAAGTGCATACAATTTGTCCAAAAGAATGCATTATGTCAAAAAATATTTTGCCTTCTCAGTTAAGTTAAAATGGAAATGCAAATACTACTTGAGGCAAAGCACTGGGAAAACCCCAATCTTGGTTAAAAGTACACTGTCATTCAACTTGCTTTTAAAAATGAGTTACAGCAATAATTTTAAGAGCAGAAACATGTCAAAAGCTGTTTAAAACACATACAGCATCTAGTTTTATCCACAACCCGGTGGTATCAATGAGATACCACCTCACTGAAATTTTCCATAATGTTTCTCCAACATCATCATTTATTTTAAGCAAAAAGCTTCTCTATTTCAGAAATTTTTAGTGACAATGTATATGTAAAAAAAAAAAGCACTACTGCTGTGCAAACAAATAATCAATATCCCATATAAATATTTTTACATTCACTTTTTCAATTTTTGTCTAAATCTGACAGCTAGTACCAACTAAACATCTCAGTCTCAACTGCCTTACCTGAGGTATGTACCATATATGAAGAACAGTGACATCATGAATCCATTCAATAGAAAAATCACAGCAACATAAAAGGAAGCAGGGTCTCCCAACCCTAACAAAAAACAGTTAATATATGTTGTCAAATATAGAAAAAAGGCCATATTGGTTATAAAGCACCATATAATCAGTATACTGTCTTAATATATCTGTATTGTATATAAACTATCAGTATAATATCTCAATATATCTACAGAAAGAGACAATTAAAAAAAAAGTAAATGTCTCTAAGACTATTGTGAAGATTCAATCAGAAAATCACAGCTTTGAAAAAAACCAGGAAGAATAGGGGTAGACATAGCTTTGGGGCAGTCAGTGACAGAATAAGCCAAGAGTGATGCATTAACTGCAGAGAAAAACCTGTGAGGTTTAGAAGGCAGAAGTACTGCTAAGAATATTCTCTAGACTCTGTTTTGACTTAGTAGAACTTTTTAGAACAAGTCTGTTAATCCTAGACTCTCACTTCCCATCTCTTGCAGGAGTAAATCCATCTTTAAACAAATCACACACAATGCTCTTTGCTTTCTTTGTTTCATTATAAGCCAGGATATTTTCCAGTAATGCAAGTCTTTCCATTTATTCATTAAGAGACACTTCTGTGCTCGTTTCTCTGCTGTTATTCTCCTTCCCACTATTTCTTTAAACCCTCCTGGCTCTAATCATTCCAGCAATACAGCATAAAAAGCCTTATTCATTAAAGTGAATGGCAGCAAAACTTCACAGTTTCATATGCAGAACTGATTATTCCCCATTGCTGAAAACACAGCAAGACAGTTTTCTAAAGTAAGATGATGATATGCTCACCAAACACAGCAGTCTCCATAGCTGGTGCTTCTGTTGGTTTTGTTTTTATGAGAAACAGGAATGAAAGGTTGTACACTGTTTATTGCTTCTTACAAAATTAGAGAAAGTGAACCATTCAAGCTCTGAAGTTCGTACAGCCTTTGTGCAAAGCAAAAATATTAACCTGTCATCACACAAAGGCTTTTTAAATGACAAAATGAAACAACTTCACAAACTACCATCTATTATTCAGCTTGAACTGACCATAGAACACCTCGAAAGCACTTCTTGGTAAGGTATTTTTATTGTTTAATACTTACTTGACAGGCCAATATTTCAAATGTAGGAAAAAAAAAATAAAAACAAAAAAGTGGCAGTGTCCTTGCTTTGTTGTCAAAAACAAGGTATGAGGTTGAAATTCTTATGCTAAATAGTAGGTCATGAGAGGAAGAGGATTCTTCTCAGCAGAATCACTAAGTAAGACTTCTCTAAAAAATCTCCAAAACTGAGGGAGGAAATTTTGAAATGTAGGAACTTGGAATGTATTTGGGATCCTTCAGAAGTTACACAAAATTTATACATGTACAGTAGGCTTCCAATTACATTTATGACATCTTATTCTTTGTAACAATCCAACATTATGAAGGCTCAGACCGCAACTGTGAAGTTTCAAAGCCCAGGATAGGAATTCAATCTAAGCAGGAGGAGTTCTCTAATACGCAAAACCCACATTTTCACCCTTGATAACACAGGGATATTTATTATTTCGGAAATACATAAAGCCACAACTTTATGCTTCCAAGGAGAAACCACGGTAAAACAGAATTTACCTTCACAGCTTTCAACAGGACTAAGCCCTTTTCCTCTGTTTACAGTCCAACATGTCTTTGTTGGTACACCAAGGAAATCCATAATGGTGGTATACATGCGGTACCAGCTGGCGAGGACCACCTAGGGGAGAAACAGGATTTGAAGTTTCTGCCCAGAGTAACCTCTCATGACAACTGGCCCCCATCCAGGATTATTTTCAAACTCAGAATTTATCTCAGCAACTTAGCACTTTTGACCATAATTTCCTAAAGGTATCTAACAGACCAAGTGTTCATTAATAGACTAAAATTATGCCTATTGATATTTAGATGCTTTATAACAGAAATAATTTCATGCATCAAGCTGTAATATCCAGAAAAAAACCCCCTATGTATTTCATTGTCTGGAAGCTTCCTCATTTGAGTATTTTTGTTTATCAGATATTAAAATCATAGACGTTGTTGACAGAGGACAGTTGACTAAATTGAATCCATTAAAGCCAATTAATTTTTTCCACCTCACAAGAATATTAGTGGACCAAATCTTTAGGATTTTTACTCTGTTAAATTTTGATTGGTTAATTTTAAGCATGCATTAAAAAGGGCTTCCAGATGCAATGTAAGAGAGCATTTCCATTTTCCATGCAAAGGCTGTAATGTTCTTATAACAACAACTCAGCTAAATCTCAACACCTGACACCGAAAACATCAGTACTTTACACACAGAAAAAATGACAACTCCTCTCACAGCAAAGTCATTAGTTAATAACATTACCAAGCTATTCCGTCAGGATATAACTGACTTTATAGAGTTCATAAATGAGTAATGTGGCCATTCCAGTTGAGCTGCTTTGAAAGTTATAACCCAGGGGTTCCCAGACTGACAATATGTTTCACAACTGCAGTATTAGCTGTCTCTGCCCTGTGTCACAGAAAACATATATAAGAAAGATGATTCTTTCTTTTCGTTCCCCATACAATTAATAAAACTCCTTATGTCACTTCTATCTTCAAGAAGGGCAAGTAGGAAAAACAGACAACGCATCTGAGAATGTCACGGAGTAAATCCTCCTGGAAGCCACTTCCAAACGTACAAAGGACAAAGAAGTGATTTGAAGCAATCAGCATGGATTTACAAAGGTGAAATCACACCTGCCCAGCTTTACCTTCTGAGACGACTGTCTTGATAGATAAGGAGACAGCTGCAGATATTTTTTTAATCTCGTGCCAATCTGTCCTACTTTTTAAGACTAGACAATGGCACAAGGGAACCTCCTCAGCAAGTCTGCAGGATAAATACGGGAAGGAGTGACTGATCCTTGTGGTGCCACTAGAGGGACCTCAAAAGGCAGGAGAAATGGGCCAACAAGAATCTTCCCATCCGGGAAGTGCAAAGTCCTGCACTGGGGACGAACACCACCCTGCACCAGTACAGCTGGAAGCTGACCACCTAGAAAGCAGTTGTGCAGAAAAGGATCTGTGAGTCCTGGTGGACAATTTGTACTAGAGACAGCAACAAGCCCTGGATGCCAATAAAGCCAAATATATCATCAACTGTATACCACCAGGACAAGAGAGGCAACTCTTCCCCTCTACTCAGCACTGCTAAGACTGTATTTGCAGTGCTGAGTCCAGTTCTGGGCTGCCCAAGACAAGGAGGACATAGAATAAAGATGACTCAGACAGACTCTTTTTGGTTGACAAAAGAAGAGACAATGAGCACAAATTCAAACACAGGAAATTCCACTTATCCACGGAAAAAACTTTCTTAATTTGGGAGTTGTCAAACACTAGAACAAGCTGCCCAAATGTGGAGTATATTCAAAATGCAACTGGAGATGACCCTGAGCAACCTGCTCTACTTCACCCTGGTTTGAGCAGTGTTCAGACTAGATGACCTTCAGACAGCCCTTCCAACCTCAACTGTTCTGTGATTCTAAAATTCATTAATTTTTAATACCAAGGCTCCAATCATCATGGCTCACTTCATCTGTGGCCTTCACACCCTTCCAGCGTAAATCCTGTATATTTAAAATAAGACTACATCTTTCTAGACCAAGACTCTGTGACTCAACATTGTGCTTTACTAAGTACAGTATCCTGAATTCCTGGAAGCTTTCTGAACATCTGTGCCCTGGCACTTTTGGCAGTGCACGTGTGCGTACATGAACCAGACACCTGCCCCATCTCCAGACAGACATCAATAGTCCTGGAGAACCGAATCAGTGTCTTTCTTCTTATCACCTGAATGTGCTTTGTTAGGGAGATCTGTAACATATTTGCATCACCAGCCCTGAAGCTGACATTAGCCAAGCACATAAAACATTCTTGCTGAAGCAATACTGCACCAAAAAAAAAATCCAGTGATTAATTTATCAACTTAACCTTTTTATGCCTCAAGTGCCTATGTTACTGCAAATTTTACAAGTTAATACTCCCTAAAAAGCTATCAGGCTATTTAATTCATGCAAAAAAACCCCATTTTTTGCCAAAAGCTACTTTACATGAAACAGTTAACGTGGGCATAAAAATGGAAGCAAATCAGTAAGCACTACAAAATTGCTAGGTCAGTTGGAGCACAGTGATGTTTCTGGAATTTCTACTGTTCTGTATTAGATAAGGCAGTAAACGCAGAACCTGGAAAACAAAAGCCTAGCTTTCAGACCCAGGAGATCTCTGTGGACAAGGACAGCCCTTTGCTGTAAAAGAACATATGGAAAAGTCAAGCCCTTTCACTAGTTGCCTTCGAGTGTGCATTTTAAAGCCAACTACGTGGATATTTGCAACACTCCTCATTTCAGCTCACATTTTCATTATCACCACCACACATAGAAATATAAACTGTTCCATAACAACGAACATCCAGAGAGCAAACTTAACACCTTATCTCTCCACCACAGAAACTAACACATTATCTCTCTGCCATTCTGCATCAGAAATGAAAACACCACAATTACTAGAACAACCTGACTACGGAGCCAATACTTAGAAAATCAACTTTATTGGGATTATAACATTGTACAGCTACAAGGACTACCTTGTTGCTTTCAACAGATTTTTTTACTGCTTATATGTATAATTTACATAAATGATGTATTGATTGCTACAGACTCATTTTACTTTTTTTTCCTTTTTTAAAGTTTTCAAGGCTAGTACTGGCTGTACATGCAAGTAAATTGTTTTATTTTTCTTAATTAATTTAACATCCTATTTAGCAATGGGATTTCCAGGCTGGTTTTGATGAAATAATTTTAAAATCCACTAAACAAACAAACATTTTATTAAAATCCAGCCTTAATGCTACTAATAGGCTGAAAGAGCTGGAAAAATCCCAAAATATCAAACAGGAAATGAAACACTTCCAGGGAGCATGGCTGGATACTGAGCATCAGAAGGAAAACTCTTACTGCCAATAAATAAATCCACAAGCATCTTCTCACCCCCCAGCCCCATTATAATCATAAGAAAATTCTATAAATTCAGACAACATATTTCAAATGTCAAGTTGCACCTATTGACTTATAAACACAGTTATGTGGAAACAGGAGTACTCAAGAAATATTTAAAAAAACCCCCAAAGCACTATTTACAGGAAGGCTAGACATTAAGCAGTAAATGACTGAAAGGAGCAGAGGAGACCATTTATCTGCTTTGCATGCCCACACAGGCACAGAAAAGATGAATGAATTCATACCTTATCACCAAGTTCTGCGAGCCAATATAATCCTAGAAAACTCCGAATGAACAGACAAGCCTACACATTTTGCACTGTAATCAACCTAGTGTTCTTACAGAATGTCAGCCACTATATCTGATTGCTCTTGTTTTATTTCATCATCTAATTTAATTAGTCATCTTTCAGGATGATACTGATGAGTCTTTAAGAACAAGTTCATTTGACCAGTAATCGTTGATTTTTGAAAGTCAGACTATAGCTGAAGTCAATAAATCTTTGTCAGCTAAAGGAAATAACTCTTTAGTATTCAAATGCTGTTCATAATGTGGCATTTCTAGAACTGAACTGCAATCCCTTTGGAGTTAAAAAAAAAATTCCAAGCAAACTCTAAACATGTGAGAGGGCAACAAAAAGCGCTCATCTACATAACATTTAGTTCTTCCAGAGCAAGGACTTAAGAAGCAAATGAAACCACTACATGCAACTTGTACAAATACATGCACACCAAGAACTCTTACACATACAGTTCCTGGCAGCAGCTCTGCTCCAACAGAGCAGGAGAAGGCGTATAAAAGCTAGTACTCAACAATCACAGCCATTATTAGTTGGTTCTCATAAAAATAAGCTGCTGCTGACACATGAAATTACAGAAATGTACATTAACTAAAGGAATCTTCCCTTTGCAAAATGTTTGAGGCACACTGGCAAAACCTTAAGAGACAGAAACCTCAACATTTCTATACTTAAAACACATGCTCTTTTTACTGACAAAAAAGCAGAGTAGGAATGTGATCTAACCAGGTAACAAGCCCAACATTAAATATGTACAAAACAACAGCAGTCAGTCTTCAACAGAGGAATTTCCTCTGCAACATCTACATAAACTATTAGCACTCGTAGATTTCACAGCCACCGTGAACTCTGAAGTGTTTAATTCTGTCAGTTTTGCGTGTCCTAGACAAAATGGAAAACAAAACAACCTCTCACAACCTGTATCACTGTAGTCATTATTGTCACATACCACTGATACTTCATACATTTTATCTCCTGAAGTACATACTGTCAGCAACCTACCTGCTTTCACGGAAAAGAACAAAAGAAAGCAAGAAGTATAGAATTGGTCTGCAACTTTAGGGCACAAAATACTAAGATCTAGAAAGATTCACATTTGATTGAAAATACTTGGAAAGTTTGGAAATTGATCACAATGTATGAAGTAACTCTCTCATTTGAAATCTGGAACTGAAGTACAGTACTTAAGCAACACTTCATTAGTCTCTGTATCTTTACAATCACAGTTTCCAGAGTAACATTTCTTACAATTCGTAGTCAAAGCTTAAACAACCAAACATTTGCAGAAGGTATTATATTTAAAACATAGCTCACCTCTGGGTAAAGATTGAACCTTTTTAAGGTGTTAATCACTAAAGGATATTCAGTTAGTCTGTCATTCATAATTGAGCATACTCCACTCCAAAATGATGGTGCCTCAATAATGATCTTGAAGTAGGAATAATAAAGACCCTACAGGAGAACAGATTTATTATTTACAATGAAAGTTATCACTTCTGCTTCAGGAACCACTATATACAAGCTTCATTTTTAAACAAATTTTGTAATGCAACAAACAGGACAAGCTTATTGAAGACGACTATCCAGTTTTTCGAATCTCTTCTATTACTGCCACTGAAACAAGCAATGTGGCTTTCCTTCCACTTTGTTTCATAGCATACCTGGAAATCTCTCATTTGGGCTGGTAACTATGCATTAGCACATTATTTCACAAATCTCAAAATAAAAGCAGACAAACGGTGTATATATATATATATGTATACACACACACATATATATATACATTTGTGTGTGAACTTTTATTAATTGAAAAAATATTAAGAAAAAAAGGCTGCACAATAAGACTACAATTGAGCAAGGTATAAGGTACTCGCCGTTTTGTATTTTGAGTCCACCAGAATCATACTTTTAGATTATATTTTAGGCGAACTGTGAAGTGATACATTCACAGAGATCAGCTGCAAGTCACACAAATACTCTGCACGTAAAAGTGTAATGCACAGCACTTATAAGAGATCAATATGTACACTTATGCAGAATGTATTACGAAATTTTGGAAAGCCCATGTTCAGACTATAGACAGAAGTTTTCCAAACACTGAAACATAATCTAACCATTTCTGTGCGAAAAGCCATTTCTCTTTCTAGTGTTGACAAGTGAGAAAAATGACGGTCATTTTCAAAAAGAGTTGTTATGTGACACCTGCCAAAAAAAAAAAACCAACAATTAAAATGGAACAAAGAGGTTTAGAATATGTACCAAAGAACATTTAATGAATACCCAAAGTTTACTTACAAACTGCTATTGTAATTTACTCATATATTATACCAATATTGTCACCTATTCAGATAATTTTAAATTGAAAAAATATGAACACAGAGTATTTATTAAATTCTGTTATGTCATTAGTAATAATACTATAATGCTATATATTATACATAATACTGTAATATATTTTAATTTAAGTGCAGACACTTAATGATTAAGCAGCAATTTTTCACCTGAAAAACAGGCTTCGCTCTTCTCTGAACAGGTTTAAGAAATCTTTCATGTCAGCTTCACAAGAACAGATTTATTCAGCTCAGAGATAATTTAGTCTTGAGACAAAAGTTCTATATATAAATTATCCCAATATCTTCTCTAAAAACAACTAAACATAATATTTTTATTATTTAAAAATACCCTATTACTCTGAAGCAATAAATTTAACCTTACCAATGTAGGACTCCTGCAAAAACAGCTGTAAAGGAAACAAAATGTGTGAAATATATAAATATATATATTTATATACTTAAATACTTAAATAACTGAACAAGAAATCGTGTTCACTGCAGTAATTGCAGTACTACTTCAGAGATGCACAGAAGGAACTCAAGACTCTGGCAAACAGAAGAATAGGAACATCTGAATTAACCTTCACGGCCAGGTCTTTGAAAATTTTCTGCGGTATTCAGCTCTAGGCAGTGTTTCCACCTATATCTTGCATCACTCAAACTGGCCCACGAGCATCTAATGCACACGTCTTGGTTATCAACAACAAAACTGAATTACAAGCATTTTTTTTAATAAGCGTAAGTATTTTTAGCATTTTTATAACACCTATTGTGACTGTTCACTCAACTCCTGCTCAGATTTTCACTAACTCGGGCCCGAAGCATGCGACGAGCAGTGCTGCTAGGTCAAAGCAAAGGGCAATGAACAGGCAGGACCTGGTGGCCTGAAAGGGCTTTAGGTCACTCTGCAGCCACTATCACCTGCAGCCTCCTGTCTCCTGCAGCTCCTGGTGTATTGATTGTCTGGCAGTTTCTTCAGAATCTGCTAGCTCATGGAAACGCTATAGACCAAGCTTCCAAGCTTTAAGGTGCAAACACATCAGCTTAGCCAAAAAGTTTCTGAAGCAGATCCAGCAGCAGCTGGACTCCCGAGGCTTTCGTGCTTCTCGGTGTGACAGAGGGGATGCCAGCATCATGATGAAAAAGGAAAGATGAACACTTCCACCATCATCTAGGTAATTATTTTGCTGAGAGGTGCACAAGTTAGAAGTTTCAAGTTGAGCTGTGAATTAGAGAACCTGTGAGTTCAAAACCTCATTACTTAAATGACGAATTAGTGAATTCCTATGTTAGACTAGTCTGTACAAAGTGGGCTGGCCCTTGTTTGTCATGTTAGTTTGTTTTCTTTCCTAACGGACTCATAAAATAAATTTTACTTTACAGAGCACACTGTGCTGTAAATATGAGAAATCCAAATGGACCGTGACAACCAACACAAATCTAATTGAAACTATAATTGCTAAAGAAAGATAGACTCTGCATACAGTAAGGTTCCATTTGTCCATTTGAAGACTATCTGCACTGCTGCCACGGAAGTACAGAACAAGGGAGGTAAACTGAGAGACAAAGGGAAGAGACAAATGCTGATAAACCAGTGGTTAACACTCTAGGTCTCTAACCTCTGCAGCATGACAAGATCCAGAGAGAGCAGGTACCACTCCATTTTCCTTAGGCAGCCCTAACAACATATGCAGCTTACCATGGAAGCAAAGCCTGAATGAGTGAGGGATAATGGGAATGCATTTAGAAGGACCATGGTGCTCCTCCTGGAGTGAAGGTGTCTTGGTTGCCCTCTAGGCACCACTTTCTGCCATAGAAAGATCTGGCAGACTAGTTGTCTTTAATCCTTGAAAATCTTTATGGTTAATGAAGAACCCTCTTATTCACATAGGCTGAATGGAGCAGAGAGAAAGTGGAAACTCCCTGCCTTACACCCAGCTGTGGCCAGAAAGGTGCTGAGCACCGTGTCTCTCTCCAAGGTGCTGACTGGCACACACCTTCCCCCGCTCCGGCACCCGGACACTGCCCGGCACCCGGACACTGCCGTTGCCTCTCTGAAGACATGGAATGGGTGAAGTTGCTTGGACACTGGTAAAATACACAGCAATGCTTGCATGCTGGTGCAGAATATAGTCTGAGAGTTAGTGCATGAACATTTGTTCAGGCTAGGGTTATCTGTCTCATGTTACAAGACTAGGGTTGTCTGTTTCTGGAAAGCAGCAGGGACAAGTAAAGAAAAACACCTTTTCAAACCCACTAAATTCATGTGGAATTGGAGTGGACTTAATGTACACTTCATGCCTTAGTATATATACCCAATATATTTATTCTATATATATATTCCACACATTCCTCCAACAGAGAGCCTGGAAGTGCTGCTGCTACTGACAGTACTTTGTTATCATGGTCACCACAAGGTTCATTAACCGTAGTTTGTTGTATTATGACCTAATTTTAAAATTAAAGTTTTGTATGTGAAGAAGTCCAAGTTGAAGCTGGGTAAGACAAAAAATAAAAATAAAATTTAAAACAAACAAACAAACCAATCAAACAAAAAACCAAAACCAAACAAAAAAAACCCAAGCAAAAACAAGACAAAAAAATACCACCACAAAACAAAAAGAAAAGTACAAAAAAAAAATTACCTAAAAAAAATTCTAAACTCGCCACTGGTACTAAAATTTAACACCACTGACCTCATGCTAAACACTTTGCACAGTAGTTGAGGTGGTACTATACCACACTGAAACTTCCTTCAGAGTTTTACAGCTCCATTTCCATCACTGAAGCAGGTTTTTCAAAGACAGGCCTGGGTTCCAGTTAGAAAATGAAGACCTCAGTCTTTCACTTAAAACTTCACCTTTTTTTATACTTTCTAGAAAAAATCACCAAAATTGCTTGGTGTAAGCAGAACTTAATGTTTTAGGAAAGGTTCAGAAGCTGCAGGGGTTATTTTCATACTAAGGGCATTTACATTAGTTCTCATGGAAAGCTGCAAATGTCTTTTTCAGAAAACCAGGTATTGATATGACACGGAATTCCACGTAAGCACATTAGCTCTATCAGCAATGCAGCAAACCTGGTTTTTTGTACGGAATATGGTTATATTTCGTACAAAAAAAATGTTTTGCAGTAATTGTATGGAAAGAAACAGAGCAGCCCATACCTTTCTTAGTTATTGCTTACTGAATAATAGTTACACATCTACACGAGGCATTATTTCATTTCTCAGCAACATCACTAAGATTCCCAGCAAGATTAGATGCTGAAATACATTTGTATATACACATCTCAGCTATAAAAAAATAACAATTTTAAGACAGATCACACGTTAGGTAAGAATATACAGTGAAGTCCAATGCATATTAATTACCAGTACTGTTCATTAACTCAAATTAATGTGGTTCCAAATAAGGTAAATACGCGGTATTTTACTGATGCAAATAAATTATCTATTATTATGGAAATTACATTTCACATCCAGACATACCACTTATTTCATAGAGGAAACAATATCCTTAAATCTGATTCTTCCCTTCCATAAATGTTTTATTGAAAGTCAATGCAATAAGAGTATATACATCCACAGTTATTTTGGAGAATTTCATATACATTTTCACAGTATCATTCTATTGTCAGTACAGAGTCAAGACCTTTCATAATCACACAGCAATTAATGTTAATTACTCATATTCCAAGAGACAATGGGCTTAATTCATAGACTTCCACTATAAATCCAAATCAGCATTTTCCAATAGACTGCATTAAGCCAGTTTCTGATGGAAAACATGCTGCTCAGCTCTGTTAAATTACCATCCTTTGATCCCATTAATGTCCCTACTGGAGAGGGAACGAAGGAGGAGACAGGAAGGGAATACTACAGTTCTAAGGCTGCAAACACTTACACAGCTACTATGTACTTGAACTTGCAGATGCCATTTTCTCACCCAGCCTAAGAATCCCTAAAAGCAAAACATATGATAAGATTTTTGCAGACTAGGGCTATTATGTAAAATCTGATAGATTTCCTATTTTTGCCTGTGTGCTATTCTAAGAAAAGCAATATGAATGCCATATAAAAAAGGATTCTAATTCTGGAAATTAAATACTGAAGAATAAAGCCATTCTTTGGCTTTATTTACCAAGAGAACAACAAATGCTGAGATACTGTAATCCAACAGGATGTGAAGGGTACAATAAACTGATTCATATTTTGCAAATAACCACAAAGTGACCAGGTAGGAATACAGCAGAACTGAAAACAATGAGGAACCTGCAAGCATTGACTACTTCTGCAGCTTAGTCAAGTTGTTGCATTTTGAGATTCTGTGCAATATAATAAGGATGTCTTCAGGAATAAGGCCTCAAGTCAATGGTCATCATGAAAAAAAAACCAAACAACATAATAGGGTGAAGTATTGTATAAGAACGTCCTTGAAAGCCTGACAACTTTACTGCTGCACATAAATTGGAGATAATCGTAAGAGAAAAAAATTCACACTCTATAATTAAACTAGCTTCAGCTGTGGGAGCCTCTGTTTTTAAAATATGGGCCTCAAAGCTTAAGCAAAACAACAACAAAAATTCAAATTCCACTTAATCAAAACTCACTATTTCATACCTAGTGTATGTACATTCTTTGCTACTGCAAATACTGTATGTTATGACATACTTTGCTATTAAGGTTTTACTCCCATTAAAAAGGTAAATGCCTTCCTGAAATATTTAATTGGTTATCTGGGTTTCACAGACAAATTCAAATTCCAGAAATTATAAAACGCCCTCTGCTCTCAAATTTCAACCAGAGGAAAGCATTTTTCAATTCTGACCATCAGTTTAACATTTCTATGTCATTTAAGTAACTACAAGTCTAGGAAATACTGAATAAATAGATGTAAGTAAAGCAATTCAGGAACACTTTATTTATTAATTAGCTTGTAAGCTAAGGGCTGTTTCCCTGCTACTACTTTGCAATGTAATTCATCAAACTGAAGAAACCCCCTTTGGCAACCAGGACTGCTGGTGATGTGATTAATAGTACCAGCATCTTTGGAATACCCTGACAGTCTTTACTAGAATACCTTTCAGGGTATATCTAATTGTGCATCCAACAAACATGCTATTACTTAACATTTGTTAACTTTAGGAATGCATCTCCTTGCAAACACTTCACACCTTTTTTTCACAATTTTGGCCACTAGCCATTTCATTATTTACTCAAAAATATTCCCAAAGATAATAACATCCAAATTTACATACATCTACAACTGTATGTACTTCCACCCATACTTCTTCCCAAACAAGCTGCTGCAATTACATTACTTAATAAGAGCTGCTGCCTTTTTATTTTTTTTTTTCCTAGAAATTAATGACTGGATAGGAGAAATCCATAAATATGTGGAAATTTTCTTCCTATAAATGTTGTGATACCACATCAACTGCTACAGTAACAGCTTTATAAAAGTTACCAGGTAGAAGTTATTCCTGTCCCTTCTCAACAACAGCTATGTTTTTTTCTTTTTCCAATTTATATTTCCAAATATATTTTGACACAATTCACAATTCTAGAGAAAAAAAGATAAAAAATCAGTATTTCCCCCCATGATGTATTCCTTCTACTTACCCAGAAGGAACGTAAGCCATATCTTGCTATCAGCTTTTGTGATGAAGGCCTTTCTATCGACAACAAATACTGCCAAAAGAACACAAGCACCTTAAGCATCAATTAAGCACAGCCTCTATAAAAGGAAATCTGAATTCTGCAACATCAGTTTTATGTAAAAATCTCGACTAGACCTAAAAGATGCTGAAAGAAACTTCATACAGCAAGTTCTTAACTACACATAAAAGCTTTAAACACCACAGAGAGACTACTAAGGTGACTGCATAAATCACCATGTTTTTAATTTCTGAAATAACTTTTACAGAATAACTTGACAAAAGGGGATTTCTACATAGCTATGTTACTAGCAAATTTGCTAAAGCAGAAAGTCAGACTTTTAAAGAATACACAACCCTTCATGCTTTCCAGCAGAAATAAGCTGGTCAAGCCAGCACTGCAAGCTGCGATAGTCAACACCACCAGAGAGACTGTTTTAACAAGAGTTAGTTACACAAACAGCACGTTTCCCCACTTCTCCCCCAAAGGATGCTGAAGTGGTAAAAAGCCCTTTCCCTTTCCCTCGCCCCCGTCTCGCCGATCCCTGTGTGGGTTTTGTCAGCTTTTCTCTCTCTTCACGCTCCCCGCACTGTGACAGGCTGGAGCACGGGCCCGGGCAGAGCGGGAGCGCGACCCCGCCGCCGCTGCCCCGGGCACTGCCAGACACCGCCCGCCCGCCTCCCTTCCTGCTTCCCTCCCGCGGGAGGGACCTTCCCGCCCGCCGGACCCGATCGCTGCTTCCCGGGGAAAGACGTCCCGGCGCTCCCTTCCCCGGCAACAGCCACTCCGTGCCACGGGGCAAGGGTACCGCCACTTGCCGGAAAGAAAGACGGGAAGCGACACTCAGCCCCGCCGCACTTCCCCCGGGCGGAAGGGCTGGCTCCCATGCCAGCGGGGGCAGAGGGAGCGGGGAGGGGGCAGGGTTCAGGGTAGGAACCTCACCTCGGAGTCGGTCTCCGCAGACGCGCAAGAGACTCAGCGGGCCGCGGCCCAGCACGTCCCGCTCCCCGTCGGCCGCGGGCCCCTCCCGGTAGGGTCCCCGGGGGTCGCCCCTGGCTCCCCGCCGGCCGCCGCCTCCCTTCCGCATGGCGCGGGNTTCCGCGGGGCGCGGGCCCCGCCGGAGCCCTGCCTGCCGGGCGAATGCGGCCGGCGGCCGCGGCTGGGGCTGGCGCCCGGCGACTGCTGGTGGTGGTGGTGCTGCTGCCCGGGCTTGAGCGGCGGCGACTCTTTGTTCCTGCCTCGGCTCGGGACGACCATCTCCGCATAGTCCCCTCCGGGGCCGGGGCGCCGCGCCGGAGGGGAGGGGAGCCGAGCCGAGGGGGGCGGT
>VZTE01003591.1:1728010-1786629 GCA_013397775.1 Eulacestoma nigropectus
GAAGCGGCTCCCGCGCCCCCCGCTCCGCCCCGCCGCTCACGGACGCACCGCCCCGGAGCCCGGCGGGGAGGGAGAGGAGGAGGCGGAGGAGGCGAAGGAGGAGGCGAGAGCGAGAGCGAGAGCGAGAGCGGGGTTGCTCCTGCTTACTTTCTCCCTGTCCTCTCCGAGGGGCGGCTGCGGTTTTCCCGCCGCTCCCCGTGCGGGCGGGCCTGCCATGTCCCCTGCGCTGCTGCGGCCTCGTCCTCCGTCGCCTCTTGGTGTTTCGCTCTGTTGCCTTTCCCGTTCCCGGGCCATTCAGCTTTGTAACATCGTCTACCTAAAAGTCCACCCCAGAAGTGCCCGACACCCCTTTCCGCGCCCAAATTCCCGAAATTCTAACTCCCATAAGGTAACTTGTCTGTGTTGTTGCTATGTCCTAAGGGCTTCCACACCTCAGAAAACACCCCTCCTTTTCTTCTTCCTCCTCCTTCTCCTTGTTCAGAAGTTTTATTGTGGGTTTGCCTTTGCAATGCGTCCTCTTCGCTCATGAGCACCACGCAGATCGAGCCAAACCCTTGCTTTCGGTTCAGAGGTTGAAAGGCCCCGTCGCACAGAAACTGTGTGTAACGTGGACCCTCGAGACATGGGGTGTTTCATGACTTTTCCAGAGCAGTTATCTTCAGGAGCTCCCAGCAGCAATCCCTGAAGCTCCTACTCTAACTACTCTTCTCTGAAGAGTGGTGAATATACAGCACAACTGTGGAACAAGACCCAGCTACAGCAAAGCCGCCGTTCCTCCTCCTATTTGTGCTCTCCTACTCGGCACAGAACCACGCTCAGGCAGCAGCTCATTTGATAGGGATGTATTAATTTAATTACCACTTTTGATTATGTTGGTTAAATATAGCAAGTATAACCTCTTCAGTAACCACAACCTCTCCAAACAGATCCATTTCGCTCTTTCCTCCCTGACCTCTTCTTATTTTTATCTTTCTTGACTGTACCTATTCCCTGCCTCCCAGGTGCTCCTCATTGCTGTCTTCAGGCTTTTCTTTATCCCTCTGCACTCTTCATTTTGTTTCTGCTCCTGAGTTTTCTATGTTTGAGTTTTCCATTCAACTCTGTTTACTTTTCCTAGCCTTTCCACTTTTTTCCTCTGACATAATATATGTAGGTTTCTTCTAAAATGTTTACAGCCTCTATGTCCATCTCCTTTTCCTAATAATTTTTATGAATCTTATCCTATGAAACACAAGGTTTGAGTCTAATGTGGCAAATACAGTACTAAGATAGTATTTTTAAAAATTGTTTAACATATACGTAGCACAGGAAGGTAATTTTGGTTCAGATTCAGCTACTGAGGTAATGAAAGTGTAAGAACAGGATGGTTTTTGCTGTCTTTGTGGTAACAGTAAGGCTGTTTACACCCTAATAAGGATGTAAAGATAAAAACTGGTACTAAACAAACCAGCTTTTGGGACTGAAAGAAGGTGTCTGTGTCCACAAGTTCTCTTGGCCTCACATTTCTTTGTTTGCTGAGGGAGAATCACCCTTCTACCACTAGCTGTTTTGGGGAGATAACTGCAAAGGACATGCTTTATGCTCATCTCAAAAAAGCGAACAAGGAAGAAATAGTATTTTTCATGTAAGACAGCCAGTCTCCTGCGTACCCAGGCTCTTCTTCCAACATGAATTATATGTGGCAGTTTCATATTGCAAGAAACATTTATCTGTGCTTATTACATACTAAATATAAATGAAGTCATAAAAGGAACACCATTCAATTGTTTGAAGACTACATACTGCTTTCCCCACCTGCTTTTCAGGAGAAAACGTCCCACTATCTGCTGTTTTTCATATTTGATTTTAATTGAGTAGCCTTGTTATAAATTCAAAGGTAGCCAAAGGAGTCTATTGTTGCTGTCTCAGTGACTGAAGGGTACAGGCTCCAGATAGAGTTTTGCATGTAACCAGCATAGAAAAAGAGCACTATGATATGTTCTGCTGATTTTTAACTCATGTAACCTATATTTCAGTTTTTGCCAAAATCAATAGAGTCATGGAACACTTGGAAACTTGAAGGGTTGATATTATTAAGGTTCATAAAATTGCTGTGGGATGGCTCAGCCGTTGAGATTAACTGGGCCTACTCCAGCCTGCAGCAGATCAATTACCTTCAGGCTGTTTTCTTTTAATAAAACTCTTCAGGCAATTTATTTCAACAGGTACCACCCACAGAACCTGGTTACAAAGGCACATACTACTAAACAATTCTAAGGGTTTTAAAAGTTACTGTAAGTGTACAAAAACAGAACATCACATTCTTAAATGTAAAGGTGACCATATTCAGCAACCATGCATTGCTATAGAAAACCTCCAACACTCCTTCAGAAGAGCTGCAGTAGAAAAAGTAAAATGACACTTGTTTCAATCCCTAAGATACCAGTAGTAAGAAATAAAGCTTGGGCTTATATCATCACAGGAATTGTGTATTTTTTTGAGAAGTGCTATGTTTAATATCCAGCATCATGTTTCAGACAGTGTAGCTCATCACTAATCCTGCACATCACAGCGAAAGGAGTGATTTCAATAAATCAGCACATACCTTTCTGTTTATAACAAAAAAGGAAGGAAAGAAATATATCTCTGAAAATAAATTTGATTTTTCTCAACTCTCAAGGATGCTGAAGGATATTTACAAGTCCATAGGAGAGACGTTATCTTAATCAGATTGTCCTAACTTCTTTTGTCTAGGGAAAGCAAAATCCATACAATGTTGCTCCACAGTTTTCTGCTGTCCCAGGACAAGGCACATTCTGGAACACGACATTTCTGTTTCTGCTAGGTCTTCTCTATCTCTTTGCTCACATATTTTCTATGATCGCTGGAGTGTCTCTTCATATTTCCAAATCACTCTGACAGATACCAGCAATCTCAGCTGGAGAGTGGTTCTGATACACTGTCAGTGGAAATAATTCACAGTCCTCAGGAATAAGCCCCTGCTAGTGAAGCACATTGGCCTTGGTAGTTCCTGTATATTCTCTTACAGTATTCGTTTCTCAGGACACTGGATGGGCACACCTCATTACTGAACAGTCCAGAGCTTGCTTCCCCCCTCCCCCCCACTCATTCTCATCTTCTGTATTGTTTCTTGGCACCAGTTCTCTCTTTTTCTCTTGCCTCAAGTGAGACCTTCAATTTCTAGTTTGTTACCAATACCAATCCCTTCTCTCTTCAGTCACCTTCAAGGTGATCTGAATAAAGGTGCCTGTAGAGATTCCTTTTTTCAGTCTGTGATGATGTTTCTTGTACTGCTCTGCTTTGTTCCAGTGGTACTGCCTCAGAGCACATTCTGCAGATTTTGTGACAAGGCTGCCGTTTCCACCTACCACAGGGTTTTGCTTCTGTGAAGTTTGTGTTGATCCCCCACACTTTCACACGTTCAGCAGCAGACTTAATAATAGCAGGACTGCATTGTAGCAAGTTAGGGAACTTCAGGCTCCCTTTCCTTGGTTCATTTAATCCAAGGTTAGCGTGCAATGAAGGCATGTTCTAGAAGGTATGTCTCTTCAGAAAACAGTTGTGTGACTGCTGCATGGTTAGATGTACTCAATCTAGCATTAAATGAGCCATTTTGAGTGCTTACAGCAAGAGAGCTGCAGCAATGTGGAGCTCAGAGCCTCAGGTACGTAACCGGGATGTTAGAGCGTTTTGAGCTCCACGCCATATGGCCATATCTGACTTAACTCATTATTTATACTACTTGAGCTTCAGTCACAGAGCTGACAAATTCTTACTTACAGAAAGATCCTTATCAAAACAGAAATAGTTGGGACCCCTTCTTGTGAAGACCAGGCTGAATATAAGTGCAAAAGGCAAAGGAGTCTTGTAAGGCAGAAGTAAAGATGCAGATTGCCCTTGGAGTTTGTACACAGAGGAATTTGCCAGGGAAAAACAAAACCAGCAGAATGCAGTGGTGAACTATTACAGTGTGTACCTTGTCCTATTTAACAGCTTTGTGGGACCAGTTCACTTTCTGCAGGATACAAATATTCCCCCTTGAGCTAACCCTTTAAACATACATTACCTGTATTCTGATGGGGGGAAAGTATGCCCCTGGTAGGTTAGTAATCTGATCTTTACTTGCACATCTGCTCATATGTATCTTGTCTCGCTTTTAAAGTTGCTGTTGCATTTTAACTTTTACATATATAAAAAGCTATGTAGAACTGGATTATCTGTGTCTGTATGGCTAAGGGCTTGTACAAGCAAAAACTTGTTCCTACTAGAAACAAATAAGAACAATTTACCTAGCTTGCCTACCCTGGCAACAACACCAGCGAAAGAAACAAAAAATCACATATTTTGAATGAGTGGTCCTGAAAGCCCTTCTATCTTTGACACGGAAATTACTTCCTTTGTTTCTATAATGTTGATTATAAGTCTCAAACTTCCTGCTGCAAGAATAACACTGAAGAACATTAGTGACTCAGAAAATGTAATTAGCCTCCACCAGAGTTTTTCTTACTTCTTCACTTTCAGTTTCCTGTACCATATATTCATGCTACCTTAAGTGCTTCCCTGCAGCTCTGGAAAACAAATTAGTTTAAAAAAAAAGGAACACTAAATACTATGACTATCAGGAAAAAAATTTAGGCTACACTGGGAACCTTGTAAGTAGTTCTAACATATTTCCAGTTACCCTTCTTTCCTTGCTGCAGACAGAACGATGAAAGCAGCACAGGCATTCATTTGCCCTATTGAGCAGCTGACTGGGGAGATTTGGCAATGCCCCTTCCTAAGGCATGGGGTGTGATCATCTCCTCCCAGCTGAGGCCTGGAATGTTTCTGTAATTCTTCACTGTTCTGAGGACTTTTAACTCCTCTGCGTGACATAATCTCCTCACAGATTTCAAAATGAAGATCTCTGGCTGTACATGCCACGTTCTCATTGCGTGGTATTTGGCCACTGTGAGTAGTCATGCTAATTTGGCATAGATGCCATGATTCACAGCCACTGCAACTGCATCTCATTATGCTTCTATTTGGAGGAGCAAATTATAGAGTAAGTTATCGGGGGACCACAGAACTCAATATTTACAAGCAGAAGTGATGGATTCAGCTTCCCCTAACCTGATTTACTAGCCATGGTGGTTTTACTTAATTTTTTATGGAGTCCATGTTTATCTGGTGTGTCTCTAAGTAGCAGCTGCCAAAAGATGCATCAGAGAACACAGAGGAAACAGCTTGCAGCGACAAACAGAAGCTTAAGTGATAACAACAGAACAGGACCATATGAACATGGGCTAAGCTACTACTATATTTCATGGCAGATGCTCCTTATGTGAGATTGAGAATATAGACACCACTTATGGTGGAAATACGGGAACGCCAGCGATGGACCTAGAACAGAAACAGGAGAAGAGCAATGATGTGGAAGTGCTCTCAGAATAGCTTTTCAGTGAACAACTGGCAGAGCAGCCAGATGTGAGAAATGGTAGCATTCTTGAAATACATTGCCATATTGAAGTCAGTATATCTACATTGGTGGAGATTTACTGGCAAATTTTTTTTGGCAAGAGAAGCTTGTGGACCACTGTGAAATACAAACAGCTGTATCAGAAACAGCAGCAGGGTCTATCTAAGCTTGCCTGTTCAGATGTTACCAAGTTTGTTTCTGTTTCACACTTTGCTTAACCTGATTTTCATTTCGGTGGGGATTCCAGAATGTGCTTTGCTGCCCTGGTTACTGAAGGTAGAGAAGAGGCACATTAAGACAGTGATAGAAAGTACCTCTGGCAAACTAAGCAACATAGCCGAGAAGACTGAAGGCAAGATAATGCTACACATCAAACCCTTCAAATGACAAAGTTGTGGTTGGGAATGCTGTTTGCTTCCCGTATTTGACTGAGAAAGGGCGAATTCTTTGTGACAGACTGAAGTGACTAACAGTCACTTTGAGGGCTGCAGAGCATCCTTTCTTGGTAAATCTGGTCTTTTTGCTAGATACCTCATAAAGAGGAGGGAAAAAAGATATTGAGGCTACAAACCCTTTAATTTATACCCATACAAAACTAAAAATGTGATACAAATTTTACACAAAAAAGTTTTGAAAATGGTACATAGAGTCCCTGTTGGTGACTAAAAACAGCAGTTGCATCTTCTCATCTCCTTCCTCACCTTTTCAGCTTTTTGACAATCTGTCTCCGAACATGATCTTAAACACTTCATTATACATTCTTAAACTTCGTTGAGAATAGCAGCCAACTCAGGCTTTAAAGACTGTGTTCACAAAACATTAAGATGTGCCACAGTGTCAAGCAACTTGGTGGAATTAATCCCTTTTTTTCAATTTGTTCATGTAGAAAGTTGTAGTGATCATGCCTTTCCACTTTCTATGAGTCCGACCCCACCTTGCTTTTTGACACTACTTCTGTAATCTCTTGAGCTGCTATGAAACAAACAGAGCTCTTTTTCGGTTGGAACAGGGCATTTGTCTGTGTCCGATCAGCTGTGCTCGCAAAAAGGCACAACTATAGCCGTTTGAAGCTTATTTTTGAGGTCACAGTGCCCTCTACTGTCCGAGGCATCCTCTTTGCTGCCGCATCATCATAATGAAAAACAACAGCATGTGAAATAACACATTCATTTGTGTTTCAATAAGTCTTTCATCTAGACTTGTAGGCCAAGTCTGCGGTTGGTTGATTGATTGAAAAGAAAACAGATTGGTCAGGCCATTGTCATTTCTTGCTGACTCTAATGCTGCTTTGTCAGAGTTGCTGATAATTTAAATTAAGCCACTGATCTATGCAGAGCTTCAATCACACCTGACTTGTAAATGTTGAGTAAGTCTACATAAGGAAGCACTTCGACATGCATGCAAAGTAAGAAGAATCAGGCCTGTGTTTCAAGTACAAATTGTAAATACCTCTGCCACAGATTTGTATTGCTCCAGGTGATTGTTCCAGCTCTGCAGATACAAATTACCTGTTACATACAGAGGTGTTATTTACAAACTCCTCTTCCGTTTGTTTGCCTTCACTCTCTCCCTAAGTGGTGTGTGGCACTGTAGGTAGTTTCACTTCCCTGTGAGTGTAGCCTGGAGCACCATGGACTGTCCTGTGAGAGAGCCTGGGACCATCCCTGCCCTCACACCGACCATTGCTCACAAGTAACGACAGACCCTTGGTGACACTCCCTCTCTCACCCCAAAAGCCCCATTCACCTTTACACAAGGCATGGGCTGCTCTACCCACTCCATCCCTAGCATTAGAAAATCCTACTTACTTTTGATGTTACCAAAACCAATTCAAATCAAAAGAAGTATCTATAGGCAACAAAAATCCCTAGCCTCATCTGCTTCTCAAGAAGCATGCAGCTGGTAGCACTGAAGAGATTATGTGAGGGGAGGCAAAAAACTCCTTCTGAAATATACTGTTTGTTTCATATTCTCAATTTCTTTTTAGTTTGACAGAACAACTCATTATGCTCAGACAGCAGCAGCTGACTTACTGTTTCACATGGCAGGTGCAACCACTTCAGTTCCTCAATGTGCTACAACTTGTTTCCCAGTAGGGGATCTTGTAGGATTGTTCCCCGTGGCATGACACGTAGGAGTTCAGAGGATTTCCCTTCCGGAGAGATTACATTGATGATATATATCAAGGTATATATTGATGATGGACTGAAGCCTGAATATAGGATGGCATTTATTTTCTCCTGCTAGCCCCATAGCAAAATGAGGAGAATTCACTAAACAGTGCACTTTCAAGTGTGCACGTACAAGTATATGTGTTTGCATGCATGTATGTATAAAAAGCACCTATAAAATACTAAAAATCAAACTGCACTGCGGGGCACGGAAGGCATATTTCACAAGACAGACCTGTCTTTAGCCATTTCTCCCATGCAGCTGCCATGTCATAAAGTCACAGAGAATTTCCCTGAGTAGAGCTATGGTTCCACAATGAGTCCCAGGGCTGCACTGCAAGGAAACTGTGGGCCACTAGTAATCCTGGGTTTTGCTGAAGAAATACTTTATGGAAAGGATGCTTTTAAAATTGCCATTTAATGGAAGGAGAAAAGGATGTCGAAGAGCAGAATGACTGTCAGAAAAATGTGATAAAGTTTTAAAAGGTATTTTCTCTTTAGAGAAATCTCCCAGTCTGTTGAGGTGGTACTTGGAAAATTTCTATCTGCCTTTCAAACAGAGAGAGCTTCAATGCCCACTAACAACTCACAAACTCCTTGTACCAAGTTTAAAATGATTTCATGTTAGCACACCATAGGCAGAATTCCATTTCGCAGGCAGCATGGAACCTCCATATTTCAGCTGTCATTATGAGCCTTATTGCCAGCATTATTAGAAAAACTGCAGAAGAAAGAATACAAAATAGATGATGACAGTGTTACTTTGCAGTCATCTGTTAACTTTAGTTAGTACTGGGGAGATCTCAGTTGAAGGAATGTGTCCAATAGTGAACACTGCACTTCAGGAAAGATGTAGAGCCACTGAAAGGGAATTTTCCTAATCTCCTTTATCCCTTACTGTCATTCTTATTTTACATCAGCCATGGCAGTTGCAAAGCAGATTTCCCCCTCCATCAAGCACATACACACAGCAGAAAACGCCCTTGAAGTCTTCCTTACACAAGGAAGATGTAAAAAACAGCCTGGAGAAGAGTAATCAGATGGCATGTAATATCAGTTTTCAATTAGGCGAAAGGTTGCTACAAGAAGTGACAGAAGCACTGGATAAGGAGTGAAGGGCTAAAATTTCAGTCTGGGTCAGGTTAGGTGTTAGGGCCAATTTCTAAAGAAAGAATAGTTAAGCATCAGAATCTTTGAAGGACCTGTGGAGTCTCCATTGTTGGGGCCTCTTAAAAACAAATAAGATAAACATCTTCCAGAGGTGGTTTAATTATAAACTGATCTTGGCTTGAGTCAAGGAGATGATCTCTGAAGACCCCCTCCTGGCCTACCTATTATTATTATATATCAGCTAATCCCTCAATGAGTATTTATGAAAAAAATTCATCCCAAGTATCCCCTGACCCAGCTTTGAGCTGGAGACCACCCAGCTCCTAATATACTGAGGAAAATGCTACTTGTATCCTGATATTGCCGTGTTGTTTATCATAAAGGCTCTATGTAACCTGGAGATTATCAGTCTTCTACAATGAAATACATTGGCAACACCTTCAAATTGTGCAAATTCCTGAAAAGGAAGAAAAAAAACAAACAAGAAAAGAGAACTCTGGAAGCAGAAGAGCTGGGACAAACCTGTAATATTTGCTTGGGCCTTTCTTTGGAGGTGGGAGAGCAGAAGAAGAAAAGAAGAATGAAGAGGTAACACTGAGTTTGCAGTGGAAAACAAGCTTGGGTCTTAAAGAGGCACACAGGTTTCACTAATGGGACTGCCACAGATCTATGTTGTAAGTACAGTGGATGGTCTAAAATGAGGTGATAACAAGGAAGGAAGAGACCTGTGACAATAATTAATAAACAGCATTGAGAATGGGGGATGTATATGTGGAATGAGAATGAAGAGGAGCAGGCAATAAATGAGGAAGAAAATGAAAAGTCAGAGGACAAAGAAGGAAAGAGGAAAGAAAAGTCATATTAGAAAATAACCTTAAATGTGCTAATGCAAGAGAGGCCTAACTAACTCCAACAAAGATTCTGTGTTTTTCAGTGTTTCATATGTTTTTGAAGGAGTGCTATGGGTAGGAAAAAATATCTAAGTGCTGAAGTGAGTCTTGGCCCTGGCACCTGGATCCCCTGACCTGCTGCTCATAGTAGGTCAGAAGCCCCAAAACCTCACACTCCCAAGCACACGTAAAAGTCAGTCAGCCATGGTTAAATTTCCTATGTAATTCAAGAGATTGAGAAGGCATCCTTGTATGTACCTTTTCTACCCCTGGATAAAATAAATGTTGCTTTCTCATGGAATCATATCCACTCTATTGCCATGTCTCTTGTGTGATGGATTTTTGCTGCTGTCTTCTTTTGACCTGACTCAAGGTTTCTTCCTCCTCAGGATTTCTACAAATAAGTCCCAAAGGTCCTGTGAAGAGCCTGTACTCCTTCCTCATTGTCACTACTACCTGAATTAGAATCATAGAATGATAGAAAATGCTGCGTTGGAAGGGCCCCATCAGGATCATTGAGTCCAACTCCTGGCCTTGCACAGGACACCCTAAGAACCACACCATGTGCCTGAAGTATTGTCCACACACTTCTTGAAATCAGACAAGGTTTGGTGCTGTCACCACTTCCCTGGGGAGCCTGTTCCAGTGTCCAACCAACCTCTGGGTGAAAAGCCTTTTCCTAATATCCAACCTAAACCTCCCATCTCAGCTTCATGATGTTTCCTCAAGTCCTGTCGCTGGTCATGAAAGTGAGGAGATCAGTGCCTGCCCCTCCTCCTCCCCTAACAAGGAGGTTGCAGATTACAATGAGATCTCCCCTCAGTCTCCTCCTCTCCACGCTGAACAGACCAAGTGACCTCAGCCGCTCCTCATACAGCTTCCCCTCCAGACCCTTCACCATCCTCACAGCCCTCCTTTGGATGTTCTCTAACAGCTTAATGTCTTTTTTATATTGTGTCACCCAGAACTGCCCCCAGCACTCGAGTTGAGGCCACCCCAGTGCAGAGCAGAGGGGACAATCCCCTCCCTTGCCCGGCTGGCGATGCTGTGCCTGATGCCCCCCAGGACAGGGTTGGCCCTCCTGGCTGCCAGGGCACCGCTGGCTCATACTGAACTTGCCATCAACCAGGAGCCCCAGGTCCCTTTCTACAGCACTGTTTTCCAGCATCTCATTCCCCAGTCTCTGCACACAACCAGAGTTGCCCTGTTACAGGTGCAGAATCCAGCACTTGCCCTTGTTAAACTCCATAGAAGAATGTAGAAGAACAACTGCACCCCTTGTGCAAGAAGAAAAGGAAAGCTAAAGAAGGCAAAGAAGTTCTCACCCACCTTGCAGAAAGATTGCAACCACACCTTCAAGTTTTTCTTACATTTCTCCTGTAGTAAGCTTTACCTTAATGAACATGGTCAGGTTTCTGTCCTATCTCTGCTCTACTCTTCAGAGTTGCCTTGTCCTTGTCTTACAGTCCCTGTAATTATAGCACTAATGGAATTGGAATATTTTTTTTCTGGAGTTTAGTCCTCTTGTTTCATAAAAGCTCTCCAAATATGGCTTGGAAGAAGAAGGAGGAATTCAAACTCAGGTCCAGTCATATGTCTTTACTCCTCAGACATGGCAGGGCTATGGCAGACACATGCTTTGGACTTTAGCATTTCCATTAAAAGAGATTTATTCCTATTTCACCAGGGAGTTCAGCTGAGACAACCTGATCCTTTTGCAGAGACTGTATTCATCCTTTTCAGTGTGTGATTCCATTTTTTTCATTGTGTCCGCTTGAATGCAAAATCCAAAATCATGAAGATTAAAGAGGAAAATAAATCCTTAAGCTCATGATTTTTACTGTTTCCTACAGAAAAAGGTGTCTGTATATGCATATGTGAGTTTGTCTAATCACACCAAGTGATTTTTTACTATTTAGCCAGTTTCAACTTAATTCAACATTACGCTTTCAAATAGTGGGGTGTGGCTTTGTAATTGGATGGCTTCTGTGTTAATAATGATTTAGATCAACACAGTCAGTGGAAGGCAAAGGGAACAAATGCTGAGACCACAGCTCACTGTCAGCATTTCTGAGACTCGAAGTGAAGGGCTGCAAATCTATGAAAATGATTGCCACGGGAGAAAATGCATGCATCTTTATGCAAACATACAATCTACATAGTTTTGCCCTGAGTAAGGTGTTAGGTGTGGCACACTTACCCGGTTCAGCAGCAGCAAGTCCTGAACAGCTATTCAGTTACACAACTCTGGTGCGGAAAGAAAGCTCTTAAGTGGGTGCAGACATCTGCTTTAATCCTTGCAAGGCTTCCTGAGCTTTATAAATTGGCTTTTGTGTAAATGAAAATCAGGCTGTGTGTTTTCTGCCTGGTATGGTGTTGAGTGCATGTTCCAAAAGTATTTAAAGATTACTTCTTTGTTAAGATACAGAGCAATATACTTGTTTTGTCTACCTGGAAGAAATTAGAAGTAGTGCATGTGGATACAAGCTAATTCTTTTCTCTTTTTCAGGTTCATTTATTGCAGACAACAGTAATATTTGCTGAAAATAAGAGAGTAAAAAAAAATTATATCTTAACATCCATGATCCAAAAAGACATTTATGACTGCCTGGATGCCATCCAACCAGTAAGTAGAAAACAAGCAAACAAAACTACTGAGATAAAAACAAACCAGAGAAAAGCCTAATCAACTTAAGAAACATAAATTGATATCCAATGCAGGCCAGTATGCTTTCGTTCACCATGTGGATTTTGCACCTGGGGACCTGGTATAAAATCTGGGAAAACATACCCGAGGCAGACTGTGTTACATATAGTGTATGGGGAAAAAAAAAAAAAGGGATATCGCTGCCTGAAAAACGTCCGAGGCAGTCCAGTGAAATTGTGCAGCAGTGGCAGAAGAGGTTCCGGGGGAAAGAATTGAGTTACTACTGCGTTACAGGGGCTTGAGGTCAGAGCAGGGGGGGCCAGCGGGAATTTAGGCAATACCAGAGGTGGCACGTGGGGCTCATGGACAATATTGCGTATGCAAATCCCTCTTTTTCCTCCTTCTGATTTTTCCCTCTCGCTGTTTACTCTCCCGCCTGCCTTGTCCCGGAGATGCCGAGTCCGCAGGCTCCCTGTGCCAGGGCAGCGGCAGCCGGGGCCGGGCGGGAGCCGCCGGCAGAGGGCACAGAGCGCCCGCGGGACGCGCGGCCGGGGGCGTGCGGCTCGCCCAGGTGGCATCTGCCTCGCAGTCGTATAACCCAGAGACCATTAGTCTGCAATTAGCAACAAACAAACAGAAAAGCTCCTGTGTCTGCGTACCTTCGGGGTAGGCTGGGTGTTAGGGCGCAGGTGAGAAACTCACCGATGCCTGACAAGAAATCATGAAGGTGACTGCTCTCCATTTAGCGCAGCACGCTCCATCCTCCCCTGCCGTGGCCTTTGCAGTGAGTCACTCCCTGAGAAAAGTTCCCCGATGGTGTCACCTGAGCTGGAAGCATTTCCCTGAGCTTTGAGGTTTCACGGCAAGGTTGCGCCGCGAGGGGACAGCTGGGCCCGGAATTGTGTGCTCGTACACGCGAACATCGGCGTGGCCATCCGCTGCAAAGCTCCTAAGCGCGGCAGAGAAGGAGGCTTGTGGCACAGAGCAGTGCAAGCTGTTGGCCACAAGCAGAGCACACGAAGGGGAACCACGTCCCTACCTGTGAAATGAGGCCGATGGGAAAAGGCAGGGCTGCGGCACCTCCATCCTTCAGCAGAACCAGCACTTCCGTGTGAGAAGTGTGAGATCGGGCGGCACCCAGGGTAGCGAGGAAGGAGATGTGGCCCTCAAAGCACTGATCTTGCACGTGCAAAAAGGTCTAAAGCTATCACAGCATCCAAGCTACAGAAGAAGGTGTGAGAACATGTATTGTCTCAGCCTTTACAGTAGTTGGGATTGCAGTTTTATATAAGGTGGAGTTTTCTCTTGGGACGGGGGTTTTTTGTTTGTGCTTTTTTTTTGCATCTAACGATAAAAACTATGATGGAATGGCGGTGGATGATACAGTAAAGATTAGATAGTCACGTGAAGGAGTGTCTTACGACCCCACATGGCCAAGAAGTTCAGTGATAAGTGGATTTGTCAAAAGCAAGATCTGGTTCCTGGAAGCGGAAATGAGTTTCTAATTCAGACCAAATGATTTTCAGCTGGAAATAAAAAGAGAATATATCAGAAGTTGAAAATAAAAAGTAACTTGATAGGTGATAAAGTGTTTTAGTATTTCAGTTGAAATGCATGTAATTTAGTAAGTTAACAAAGAGTGGTGATTAACCCGAGGACACAGTCAAATATTTTCAGTGAATACAACATTATGCATTTACCTAAAATGTGTGGGTCTTCCTGTTCTTTTTTTTTAACTCAGCCCTTTATACTCCTCCAAATTTGATTTTTGCATTTTCATTTAATTCTGAATTAATTTTCCCCTATTTTTCCAGTTCATCAGCCAAACAAAAACCATCCACAAGCCCATTTTTTTAGAGTCCTGAAGGCTGTGTCAAGAGCGACAGGGAAAAGTCACTTTGCCATTACTGTTTATTTTGGTTATGTAACTGGAATAAATTATATTAGAAATAAATTTATTTGCTGACATAGCAACAACAGCAAAAGTTATTCTGTTTCCAGTCCCAAATATTAAAAAAAGAAAAGAAAAAAAAAATTGCCCAAACAAGAATTAGAAGGTGGCTTATTTATTAGTATCCTGAATTTTGAAACATTTACTCCACCTTAGTTTCCTCCCACCTTTTTTCTTTTCAATAGTAAGTTGGGTTCTCATTAAATTCTGTTTCTCGTGTTCATGCTTTTAATAAAAACACAAGGCGAAACAACACAAAATTCACAGTAAAATTACAAAATAAAAGTCAGAGAATCTCCTGGAGAGAAAAAGGTTGGTTTCCCTAATGCTGAATTGAAATGTTTTAGTCTTAAAATTAGATTATGGGGAATGCAGCCATCCCATATTAAAATTCAAAAGTCGTCTTATACCTTATAGTGCTACGTGTGGATATCTGATACATGTGGGTCTGGGTGGAGCAAGAAGAACTAGTTTATAATGTCTTGTATCTATAAATAAGGAAATCCAGTTACAGCTGAAACCACACTTGTGTTAAATGAACAAGCTCCCTGCTATGGTCCTTTCCATCACAGAGATGCATAGTACCTATAGAATCAGGTTTATGCCTGAACTTTTTCATGTTTAGGAGTCATTGCTCTCTTTCCTAGAAGAAGTGCAGACCAACACGTAACATTTTTGCAAAGGCTTGCTTTTATTTTAAACTTGTGATTTCCTCACTAACTTAAAAGGTTTCATTCAAAAGCTAATTTTCAAAGTGACTTCACGTGGAGAAATCTATTTTAAGGAATTGGTTAATTCAACATCAGTGAAGTGTGGAGAGAAACAAAAATGAAGTCATTGTTCATTTTAAAATTATTTATGTCATATTCAATGGTGGGGGAAATTTTGCAGACCTCTCTTTCTTTTCTCAATTTTATTCCAACAGATTGGTGCACTTAATAATTCTTATGGCTTTCATTAGTTAAATGAAGATGACACACAGTTCTCTGTTTCCTTTTCTGGGGTCTTTTTCGTCTTCTCTAAATAATATCTCCATCTGGATGCATGTTCAGCACTTGCCATGAATCCTAGATAAAGCAGAAATCCATTATTGTCGTCCCGTTTGTTGTCTTTGTGTGTTTGGATAACTGGTTTAAGCCACAGTCATGCAACTTATTTTGTGTGGACATTCTCCAGAACCAAAGCAGTAAACAAGGAATTAGCAGTGTATTCTAACACAAAAATTAGAATAAGCATTCTTATTTCCTGTATTTAGGCATGCTTATGCTCGTACTTTTTAAAAGTTTTTTCAGTTGGAATCTGGTATAGCTGGAATTTGGATGTATGATCTGGTTTTCCTTCAGGTTACATGTTATGGAAACCTTCTTTCTAAGCTGGAGTTGTCTTTAACCATACTGCAGTTTTGTTTACGGTTACGTTGCACGTGTGACTTTTAGTATTCTTTTTTGTGGTTTGCAATTTCTCATGTGATTTTGGGTTTTAAAATGTCTGCCCTATTCTTGTGTTATCATGCAGTGCATAGTCAGTGCAAAGTTTTGTGCTTGGCACATAGAGCAATTCATCTCAAAATTACATGTTATTTGCTTAATTTGGTATTTCTATTTACACTAACTCTAAATACCAACTTGGATCTTATGATCAGCTTCCAATTTATTTCTACTGTTGCATCCGGACAGTTGCTATTTACGTCTTTCTGGATTTTCCAGTGTGTTCGTTCTGGTGAAAGTGTCCATCTCATCACAGCTGCACTGCGGATTCACATTTCCAGAATAATACAAGTGTTAAAAATATTCTAAGCCATAAGTTTTAGTGTGTGTGAGAGAGACTTGTACATTGCAGATCTTACGTTTCTAGGCTCCTAGATCACTCAGGGAATCCACAGCCTTGAGCAGCTGTAGGCGCAAGCTGACAAGGCACTTCCTCAGCATCAAACACTCTGCATGTGTATATGTTTGTGGGCAAGGTGGGGACAAACCAGTCCCAAACCTGCTGCCTGCTTTGCTGCCTATACCAAAGCCCTGAAGAGGAAGGAATTTTGCTTTTGCTGTTGGGGAAATTTTACATGCAGCTGCTGCTCAGGAGCAGCAGGTCCTGAGGAGAACAGCAGCAGCTGCTCAGGAGCAGGGTGGGAGGCACCACTTCCTGGCAGTGGTAAGAGTGTGCTGATCTCCATGTCATTTCACATTCTGATTTCTTTTATGTCAAGACAGCTCGAGCCCATCCCTCAAATTTTGGGCAGCAAGGTTCAGTTTTGCGTATATTGTCATGATGGCAACTCTGCCTTTGAGACAAGTATATAGACTATTCTTCTGCCAAGCAAAAAAGAACTAAGCTCTGAAGAACAGGATCCATGAAAAAAACATGTCCAAAACCCCATGAAGAAAAAAAAAAGTAAATTAACCTCTTCAGCTCACATGAGTTCTCTTATTATTGAGTTAGCAAATAAAAAGGAGGTATCCATGTGTTCTCTAACAGTTTGGCCAAGGTTGAAAGAACAGGAGAACAAAGGCATGATATTATGGCATGGAGCAAAGGAGGCTTTAAAATAATTCAGGAACAAATGTTAAAATGTTTAGGCTGGACTCTGGAAAAAACCGTGAACCTTTTAAAATAAGAAACACTATAGCAAAGAATTTCTGAACAGGACTCAGAAGCACAATTCTTGCTAAAATTACTGGGAGCTGTGCATCTACCTTTGGACGGCTTTGAAATCTCAGCCTATAATATTTCTTGTTAGCCTTTTCCCTCATCAGGTATATAGGAAGGAAAACATCTTCTGTGACTGAAAACACAAGTAGTTGTCGATCCAGAACTACTGGAAATCATGCCAAGTTGTCTTAAGTGCTAGATAGGCTCTACAGCACATACTAATTCATTTAAGAGCAACTCGGAAGTGTTTAAAGCCCTGTAAAGAAAATTAGGGGGGCACAAGTGTTAGGCTTTTACATGTTCAGTCAAAAACATACGAGATTCCTAGTGCATTGTAAAATGAAGGAGCAAGGAAGGCCAAAGTCTTTAACCATCTGAAACAATCTAATCATCCTCTGGAAATGCACTGTTTGAGGTGACTACATTAACTGAAAATTGAGAGATGAAATAAAGTCAGGCTGATAAATCCCCTGAGTACTACTAACTTATTTGTAATATCGTTGGAGATGAGTAGTATGACTGGTGTCTCAAGTCTGAAAGCTATGACATTCAGAGGGAAGGTAATTGAAGCCTGCCACTCCAAAGCCCTCGGTATGTGTTCAGATATTATCAATGCAAATTTTACAGCCAACAATTTGCATCGAGGTAAAAAGTAATTCCTCCTTTGGTTGCCTTGAGATCGATCCATGAGAGAGCACAGGAAGAAATAATAATTGTTTTGTGATGATGTATCAACCATGTCTTTAAGATAAACAGAAACTGCTCTCTCCCACACTTGACTTTTACACCAGAGTGAAGACCACAGAATAGTTGTCTCAGAAAATCATGTGGGATTTTGAATAGAAAAACCCACAATTGAAAGCAGTCCAATTTCAGTGACCCCTATTAAGCACAGACTACCTGTTTAAGTATCACAGCTTATTCCACTTCTGTGAGAACTCAAAGAGAGGGTGGTTTCTGATGACACCAAATGCCTAAATGATTTGGTATTTATACTTAAAACTATGTATGCATTGTCTCTAGAAGCTGACTGGAAGACAGTGCAGACTAGAAGTAAAGACATCATGAACTTCTCCAGTTCCATATAATTGCTTTGACATCATTTAAGATGCCTTAAGACAGACCCAGGTAGAATCACAATAATCATTCTAGTTTGAGGTGACAAAGTGATATGAATGCATTGCCTTTGAAAGCACAGATAACAGATTTGTGACACAGGTGACAGACAGATTTTTTGTTATGTGCTTTGTTTCTTCTATGACTCTCTCAGAACAGCTGACCAGAGTTAAGCATCTAAATAGAGAAAAGCCACAGCTGTTCAGAGAACTGTATCACCTCCACCTTTTGGGGCGTTATTTGTTCAAATAGTGTCAAGTACAGTTTGATTACAATTACAATCAGTTGCAAGCATTTTCCCTTTTTTAATTCATCTTACTCTTTGAGCTGTTCTACAGTTGTTGGTAATTTAAACGAAGTGCTAGCTGAGTGCCCCTTGCATATCTGAAGGACAACCATTCAGCTCACCACCATTTCTGCAACCACCCTTCTCCAAACACAGGAGAACACACACCTTTGAAGGGGGTACTCATGGAGTTTGTGAAAATATGACTCAAACCCAGGAGATTCTCTAGGACACAAAACCCTGAAGCCACTCAAAATTACCGCATATGTTCCTGGAAGGCTTCACAATAGAAATAAAAACAATTTAAAGTCAACCAAGAGGCAAAAATTGTAGAGAATGGTTGCTTGATTTTAATTCATCAAATTAGTTAGTCAATGCAGTTCCTGCAATAGACCTATTTTCCATTCTAAAAAGCCTTAAAAATACTGGATTTTGATGTGTCTGCTTATCAAATTATATTTTATATTAACAGAGCTAAAAATGCTACAGTGGTAATATATCTAATATTCTCTGCATTGGGAGAAATTATGATCCTACTCTTCAAAAAAACCTCTCTGTTCGACTTTTCTGGTAGGCATCCCCATAGGTTTTTCTTGGTCCCTCTGGTTATTACTCTGGAGAACAAGGACCAGATTCTGTATTGCCTGCAAAAGTCCCTAGAGCCTCACCAACCAAACCTGGTATCAATGACTAACTTTAATAAACATCTTGAACATTAGACCACTGGCAGTTTAATTTTTAGAGTTATCATTTGTGATTATTGTTAGTTTATATATACTGAACTATTGGTGTATAATCTAAATATTTTATGTGTATTTGAAATTATCTTGATTCAAAATATTGTTTATTCTCTGTATTTCAAGCATTCCATTAAATCAGTGCATTCATTGTGCTTCTTCACAGGAAGTTTAGAAAATAGCATTATCCAAAGAATTTGTTTTCTGCGTGCTTATCTCGAAGATAGATAATTTGGATGTAAATAGGTTTTCTAGATGTGAAACACAAGGCAGCCTACAGTCATCATGACTACTCATCAGTCTCTTCAAAGTAACCCTGCTGGGAGACAGTTCAGACTCTTCATTTTGTTTAATCCCCAGGTGTCTCTTTGGACAATAGCAAGTAAAGGCTCCAATTATAGAGGCGTTTGTTGCACAGACAACTTATTCCCAAAGGTCTTGGTTCTGCAAAGCACGAGGAGTTGTGCTGTTGCAGAGCCACTGCAGTGCTTAAACACTGATGTAACTTCAAGCAAGCAAACCTGCTGATTTCACTGGGAACCATTGGCATAACTATGACTTAAACCAGTGTACAGCCGATAGTTCTGATTCAGGAAAGTGCCAATTACTTGTAATCAAGAAAGCCCCCTTAGCCCGAGCTTAAGCAAAAGACTTTCACAGCATTGAATATCCATGAGAGAATGCAGGTGTTTTACTACCAAGATGCCATAAAAATATAATACACAGACAAAAGGCATCATACTGAGTTACCAACTCAGCAATCTATCCTAATTTTCATATATTCCAAATGTTAATGAGATACATTAATGCATGGTTGCAACTCAGCATGGTTAAAGGTAGATTTGAATTACCTGAGGCTGTTATCTCCTTGCTTACATTGACAAACCAAGACAATGCTGCTGCTGCTGCTGCTGCTGCTGCTGCTGTTCCTTGGGACCTCACAGCTCTTCTATCCCACTGAGCTTCTTTGCAAACCAGGGATCTTGTGACCTAGTTGCAAAAGACCCAGCAGCTGATCTCAGTTTGAAGACAAGGTAAATGACAGGTGCATAATACAAACTTTTGGAGCAAAATGAGAATTTTTTTCAGAAGCTTCTTTAAGAGATGGCTCTCATAGGAAGCTTGGAAGCACCTCAAGAGATCATTTGATTATCCTAAGGCAAGATTAGCTTTAATCGCATCATTCTTGACTAGTGCATGTTCAACCTGTTCTAAAAGACCTTGAATGATAGGTATTGCTCCTTATATTCTCTAGGCAATCTGTACTGTGCTTCACTATCCTTCCTCTTTGAATACCTTTGGCTAGAGTCTCAGGTAACTCTCTCTTGCTTTAATGTATGCTATTATAATTGAAATAAAGTCCTGTTAAATAAAAAGCCTGCAGCAGTTATGGAGAGGAATTTATTCCTCACTTCTTTATGTTCTTCACTTCTCCTGACTTAACAGCCCTAATTCCATTCTCTTCTTATACTCTGTTTCCTAGGTCTGTATTTACTATCTTGGGGACCCTGAGACCCCCATATTTCAGCTATTTATTTGGGTTCTGCTGGCAAACCCAGCAATTTTTATAAATATGATTGTGAAGCATTTTGAAAAAAAACAAAAAAACAATTTGTGTAACTCCATGCAAACTACAATTGTATTTAACTACAGTACAACTATCACTCCATATGAATCCAAGACTTAGACCCCCTTTTGTAGATGAGCAGCCCTAATGAATTTTGTGGACTCTCAGAAACATCTGTGACTGGTTCCACTGCCCTCAGCAACTTGGTTAGAGGAAAAAAAACAGAAGCAGAAAGATTTGGCTAAATAAGAATGATATATCAAAACACCCAATATTTTAATGAAAGAAAATGAATATCCACACATTTGCACTTCTGTACAGTTTTTGTGATATATATATAATTTTAAGCTGTTTACAAATAACATTTAATGCTTCAAATATTACATAATGTTGATATTATATTTCTAGCAGAAATAAATATATTGCACTTAAAAAGAAACTTCTCATTAGATGTTGCTTCATAGTTTATGTTCACAACTTTTTTTCCATAAAAAGATTTCCCTCTACCCCCACCCCATACACACAAACAAACACTTCAGTACATGGTGAATGTGCTCACGCAATGCATTATAAACAACAAAGTCAACACAGCAAACAGAAGAACTGTGGTACATTCTGTTAAAGAGGTTACATCCAGTTTTTTACCTTCCTTATTTTTAAACCAAATCTTTCCTCATGTTTCTGAAGGTACAATTAAAAAAAAAAATGTTTAAATGTGCTAAAGGTAAAATACAGCAAACTGTATTTTTTGTCCTTAAACTATCATAAAAAGTTACTTCAGAGCTTATTTAATTCACTGCTTAGTTTTCTCTTAAAAAGATAAAATAAAAAAAAAAGAAGTTGTCATTTGATAATCTAGAGATTATATGCAAGGACAATTGATTACAGAGTAATACATAAATCCTCTGGCCAGCAAGTAGGTGGTTAGTAAAGAAACCACATCTCCTGCAGTAGAAAATCCTCTGTAAAGGATAATGAGAATAAAGTCTCACTCAAAATTAATCTTGCAGTGAGTGAATATCATCTCCCTGCAGATGATGAGTACACGTACTGTGGCCACAACTTCCTCAAGACAAGAAGCCAAAAGTGTTACACTGATCTCACTGTTGCTTTTACCCTTATCTAGGAGTAAATTCCCACAGTTTACATTAACTTACACTTTTGGAAATCATCCCAAGTTTTTGCAATAATTTCCATTGATATTTCTGTTTCTGTATAGTACACACACATAAAGAGGACGTTAGGTATAATCAAGTTGCCAGCCCAAATGCTTTTCAGTTAAAAGAGGTTCATTTTCAAGTGCCAGTTAGTGTTTGCTGGACGTTGGAAATGGCAACGTCTTCTTACATGTGTACATGTTCATGCAGTGTCCCGGCCTTCATGGACAAAACCGTCTGTGAGAAATTCTGCAATTGTGTTCTGAAGGTTGTACTGCCAAGCATGTTAGCTACCATACAACTTACCATCCTTGAACTCATCAAGAAGAATTTTCACTAAGAACTCTATCTACTTTGATTATGCTTGTTTTTCAGTTTATACCCAGAAAAGTACGGCTGAAACCCAGGGGCATTGATTTGCTATCTTTGACAGTGCCTCAGGTCATATAAAACAATGCTGCAAACCAAGGAGCTAAATTAAAAATGGGGGGTTTATGTTTAGATTCTCAGGGCTCCAAAAGTAGAAGAAAAAAAATTTAGACAGATACATCCAAGCCGGTTTTGTTGCTATCTAGGATGCTTCTGTTGGATTAAAGACTAGAGGGTGTTGACGATCTATGGATAAAATGGTAATACAAAAAAACCACAAAAATACTTGTAACACTTCTGAGGAAAATCTTACCATTCTCTTTGAAAAGCATATTCAGGCATGTTCTCTCCACTCTTCTTAAAAAAAGGCAAATACCCCCCCCAGCCCCCTCAAAAAAGTCTCCAAACAAAATCAAACAACATAAACCAGCTCCATTTTTCTGAGCCAAGAAAAAAGATCATAAAGGTGAAGAGTACTTCTCATGGGATATAAAATGTGAACTGCATTTGGAATATAAATTCTAGATTATATTTGGCATTCCTAGCCCATCTACCAACAACAGATGTTCTCTCCTGAAAGTGATACAATTTTGACAGCAGTACAACAAATCCTTAAATAAATTAACTGGGTTATTGTCAAAGTGATAGAGATAATTTAATTTTTTTTTTTTAGCGAAAGTGATTTCACTCTTTAACCAGTTAATTACAAATTTGTATTCATTTTCTGCCAGTTGTGAGTTCAGTGCTAAAGCTGATTTGTACTTGGGTTTTAATCTTTTCTGTAGCATTCCTGTATTGTTGCTGTCATTTAAGTCACTGTTCTTACTGTGAGACTTTATTTTTAGATGACAGTGTGGAATGAGATCCTGCCCCCGTTACAGTCAATAAATTTCCGTTTGACTTCAGTTGGGCCAGAATTTTATTCCTGGAATCACTCCCATGCTTGCCCAGGCCCACAGGAAGGTGAGAGGGACAGGGAGCAGAAACACGGCAAGGTGCCAAGACCTCTTCACTGGACGTCCTGTGGCCTCTGTGAACTTAATCCCTTAAACCTCAAATCTATGCAACTGGTTTTGTAGGTAGGTCTGTGAGGGCAAAGCAGAGGAAGTGAGGAATGGATGTACCTATTGATCTCATTCCTGGGGAAGGCTGTCACAAGCTGCCTTCACTCCCTGCTTGGGACCTGCCTGTAATTCTGCCTTAGCGGGGAACCCAACCGATTTCTGCTGCAAAGGAATTAAATCATCAGAGAGCAGCACAAGGAGGAATGAGCACACTGAGAGAGACTTAGTCTGACTGGAAAAATCAAGCTGTGAATTTTTCTGCAGATAGTTCTGCATCATCTATAATACAAAATTCATCAGAGAGAATTTGGATGAGGAGTTGACTCTATCATGTTTTATATTGAGACAGCCTACTGCCATGTTTTTTCAGATATGAATCTCACTTCATTTGTAGTGGAAAGCACTTTTCTTTCATTTAATATTTTTGTAAATGAAGTTGTCAAAATCCAGTTTCATTCTCCAGAAACAGCTTGGAGAATTTTCTCTGAAACAGTATCAGGGGCATTTCTGCATGCCAAATATTGGTGTTCTCGGAGCAGGGACTGGGACAGGGATGAAAAGATTGTAGAGTTTGTTTCTCTGAATTTGCTTCATGAAGGAAGGCCATGTATGAGCAGCCTTTATGTCACATGATGACCATGCCTGAATCAGCCCACCTGTTTCAAACTTGTTTCTGGGGTCATTAAGAGTTGCTTACTCACTTGACCATTTCCTGATTGGCGTAACAGCAGTAAAGCTATTGGCTTGAATTCTGAACCTAACCATATCCCCTGCAACTCCAGATAAGTTAATGAAGCTGCAGAAGGAACCAGATAAAAAAACCAGAATTTCACCACAGGCTTTAGTGCATGTCATCCCAGGGTCTTCATACAACTCTAACAGAAGTCAAGCAACTGAAGAGAAAACTTTCTTCCAAACCTTTTCTGTAATTATTGATTCTATAGAGTCATATGTACTTCAAGAATTACAATCGTCTAGGGTCAGTATCACCGAATTTCCTGAAAACTAGGGGGTTTATATCAAAACCAGTTTTAAGTATGTACTTTTCCTGTAAATCTGAGAGCCTACAGCAAAATCTAATATTTGGGTACACCAAGACAAATTCAGTGTCTGATTCTGAGCCATTTAAATGCCGCAGAGCTTGGCCTGTTATATTAATTTATGGAACTCCTTGTAGCAGGTCTGAACCCAGAAATTGTAAATAAATGTTCCTTTTTATTTACATACAGAACATAGGAGTTGCAAATTGGGCCAGGTAATTTTTCATCAGCAGGTCCAACAGTGATTAATGGGGAATTAGGGTGATAACTGCAGATAACTTGGTTGAAAAGGTGAACCAAGGTGATTGAAATGGCCAACTTGAGAAGACTTCGAATTCAGCCACTAGAAAATACAAAATGATGATCTTTTCTATGGGGTGCATGTGCCTTGCCTTGCACTTTGCAGAGATGGGAATAGGTGACTCAGTGTACTGCACTCTGCTTTTTACCATATGACACCGACACAGAATGGTCAAAAGTAGAGGAGAATAGTGGGAAATAACTCTGTTTTGTGTTCCAGCTCTACAGAGATCTGTAAAATATGAGATTATATATGATAGTGCTTTTTGGCCAGTAGATATGTTAACATCTATAGCTTAGATGCAACTCGACACAGAAACTCTGTGTTGACTTGTTATTTACAGTGGAATCCCAGCTCTTGCCACACAGAAAACTGACATTACACTGGTACTGTTTCCAGCAGTGCAGAGGATTCATGCTAGCTCTCTGCAGACAGGTCATTATTTTCTTATGCCTCTATAGCTCCTCCGCTGTATCAGACACAACATGCTAGAAAAAGAGGACAGTACTTTGAATGAGAACCCCAAATACTAACTGAAAAAAAGTCAGATATGAATTTTAAAAAAATTTTGTGTGAAGTTCCGTACTGATATTTTCCCAAGGAAACTCCACCATTCTTGTGAGCCATGGAAAAAGTGGTAGTACAGCCCTCATTTTCCTGGCCAAGGAGCTTGTATAACAGCAGCCATGACCAAACCCAAGAAAATCAGAACAAGTAGAAAGATACTCCAATGCCACTCATACCAGTCCATTAATTATAGTTTGATCCAGAGAGTCTATAGACTGATCTAGCCTGAAAGTGGGTTAACTTGGTGCACACATGCAGCTAGAAACAGGTCTTCAGTGGCAAGTACAGCAGCAAACAAGCACTGTTGTAAAATTTGAAATCTTGGGTTTCTAAGTTTAAGTTACAGATTTTTCCAAATCAAAATTTTTCTTCATTATACCTTAACCGACAGTTAAATTGTTCCTCCTCGAATATAGGACAAACTTCCTTTTAGACTGAAGGACAGAATACATTATTACTACTACAGTCCTGTAACACAGTTCTTTTTTTGGAACCGAGAAGTGTTTTGTGAAAGAAACAAAGAAAGAAAGAAAGGCTTGTTAATAACGTTCTCTTTGTGATTATAGTAGCAACTAAGAAATACTGGTTTTGGTGAATATAAGCCAGTCTTAAAAAGGACAGTGGTCTTCTCCACTTTGTCCTGTTTTCAGCAAATATGTGCTGAGATAGCCTAAAACATGCTCAAAGTTATAGCAATACATTTTTCTGTTTAGATGCTCATCAGTCACAAGAAGAGATGAAGATGAGTAAGAGTATTTCCTTTTTCAGATTTCATCTAGAATATGAAAAAAGACCTATAGACAATTAGTTTGTACACTGCTGCTTAAAGATAATCTCTTTCTGCTAGGTATAATGCACCTTTGGAACAAGCTGCACACGACCAAAGATCCTGGGGACTTTGGGGTCCATTTTGGCTGTGTTACGCATAGAACTGTGAGCAGCTCCAAGCTGCATTCTCTCTTCTTGTGATCCCTCAAAAGAGGAATCTATATCCACAATGCATTTTCTTAGCTGGTTTGTTACGAGTTCAGCACTCCTGCCACAGGCCTTTCAGGAAGGTCCCTTGTATTTTTCATAGCAAACTTGCACATTTAAAATCTTGTGTTCCTCTTGTCTTACATCACTCATACAAATGGTGTCATCACTGCGGAAGAGTGACGCAGTCCTTGGATAGCTGCATAAGGACCCTGCTGAAAATAATGGTGGTACCTTGGCATGTGGAAGGATGGGAAAGTGGGGCCGCTGCCTTGCATGGAGCTGGCTATAGCAGAGGGTGTAAGAGGCATTCCCAGGCGGCTGTACGGAGGCAGAGATCCTTGGATCGGATGAGGAATGGGTGTAGCTATGGATGCAGTGCTGGTACCCAGGGCACTCAAAGACTGTGGATGCTGAAATCCCGGGAAACTGGTTGAAGAGGAAACCCAGGAACTGAGGGACAGGTTATCAGATGATGTAAAGGCTGACCCTGCAAGCAAAGAGAAAGAATACCTAACATTGGCACTGCGACACACAAAGCTGGGAAAGTAGCAAAAAGGGAGAAAATTAGTCTTTCACAGCAAGCCTGGTTTTAATGACTGGTTGCCATTGGAAATACTTCCCAAATACTTCCGTCTTCAAAATGTTATTTGCTGGTTGCTGTCCTTTATTGCTATATCTTAGACAAATTTCTATTTTCAGAAGTTGTTTGCAGTGGTTTCAACAGTAAAATCAGCTTTGCACATCGAATATTTTAGGTATTAAACACTGAAACACGTTGTAATGGTGCCACTAAACACTGAAATATCTACTCTGACATGGAAGCTCACTGCATTACATCCCTGTTTAGAAGACATGCTTGTAGATTTTTACATCAGATCCTTCGTAGAAGTGTTTTGGGTTTTTTTTGGTTTTTTTTCCCTAAAATTTCAGTATAGCAAAAATGCAGAAGAAGGTAATTTGCACTCCAAGTTTTCCTTTTTTTTTTATCCCAGTAAAACTTGTCAACACTACATCTTTCCAATCAACCTGATTCTTTCTACAATATAGAACAAAAAATTATAAAAACGTAAATGTCAAAGTATGTGTTGTTTTTCCAACTGTGTACCATACTCTAATGTGCTAATTCATAGTAAGAGATGTAGAACTTGCTCTGAAGGTAATTATCTACTTTTGATCAAATGGAAGTGTTCTGTTTGTCATTTTATTTTGGGTTTGTTTAATCTGAAAAGTTCCAAAAATTACTTCCACAAATCTTCCAACTCTTTAGAATACTTTTTTTTTCTGGAGATTGAAGAATCATTAAAAAAAAAGAAAAATGGTTTCTTAAAATTAGAACTAATTACTTATTTCATGTTGACAGTAATATTTTTGGGAAACTAATTTTTTTGGATAATTACACATGGTCATTTTCAAATAATCTGATGACTGTGTTGCCCTTCATCTCTGTAGTTCTTCTATGCATCTGGTCATCATCATATGTCTTATTTCTAGAAATGGGGAATACAATAAAATACTATAAATAAAGTCTTTGTATTCCTCATCAAACAATAATTTAACTCTTATCCCTTATGTATTTTCTTACTTGACCAGCTTTCTTACTTTAGAAAATAAATTTGTTGGCAAGAGTATTTGATGAAATATAATTTAAATTCAGTATCGCGAAACATTCTGAGACAACAAATTTTTTGACAGATATTAGTTTCATAAATCTAATTCAAGAAGGGAGGTTCATCCAAACTGTAGAATGAAAATGTATGAAGACTTCTATCCATCAAGGTAAACTTACTGGAATTAAGTATAGTAACCAATCATAGCCACATACTCAAACCAAAACTATAAGCAAAAAACAACAGAAATAAAAAATGAAAAGTGTTATTTTTTAAAAATCATAAATCTCTTATGGGATATATGCTCAAATCATGATTAATTTTTCCTCTGCTTAATGAAACAAGTAAAACAGCCCAGTAACCGGAAAAAGAAATTGTGCCAATTTAGCAGAGGAAACTTGAACCAAATCCTGGTCCTACCGCTGGACCAAATCCTAACTGCTGGGAAATTAGGATCCAGAGCCATACTGTAAGGATGACACAATATTCATAGACCACAGCAAAACCCTTGACAAATCAGAGGGTATCTGAGCATTACTGCACTATAGGGAAAGCAGGATGCAAATCTGGATTTCCCCACAAGGTTTGCATTCGGCTCTGTTCCAGGTGGCTACTGTGAATTCTGTGTGTGGATGCAGGCACACAGAGAAATTATGCATTAAAGAGTCTTCATTGAATTTATATATTTCCTATTTGTTAATTCCTTTGGAAATAGACATCTTGGGATAAATGCAGTACTGTAGGTTAGCTGCTTCCTTCTTTAGATGGCTGAAATTGGCTGAGCAGAGAATGCTCTGGGAGAGCGCTGAAGTAGTTACGAAGTCTATCACTGCTATTTATTTCGTTGTTTTATGCAGAATAAAGCATGTGATTCTTCCTCCTGAATGACTGTGAAATGATTGTAGGGCTGGAACACTTCTCCTATAAGGAACGGCTTAGAGAACTGGGGCTGTTCAGTCTTGAGAAGAGAAGGCTTTGGGGACACCTAATTACAGCCTGTCAATGCTTAAAGGGGGCCCATGGGAAAGCTGGGAACAAATTTTTTAGCATGATCTGTTGTGACAGGCCAAGGAGTAATGGCTTTAAACTATATGTGGATAGCTTTAGGCTAGATATAAGGAAGAAATTTTTTACTGTGAGGGTGGTGAACCACTGGCACAGGTTGCCCAGAGAAGGGCTGGACGTCCCATCCCAGGAAACATGGAAGGTCAAGCTGGGTGGGGCTCTAAGCAACCTGATCTAGTTGAAGATGTCCCTGCTCATTGAAGGGGGTTTGCACTACATGACCTTTAAAGGTCCCTTCCAACCCTAACTATTCCATGATTTTCACAAGGAACTTCCTCAAGCATCCTTTCCTGCTCCAACTGCAATGGTCTGCAGTTGCCGCTTAGTACTCCAAAAAGTCTCACATACCGCTTTTGCCAGCACCAAGGAGATTAGTAATTCTGAGGCAATCAAGGTCTCAAAGAGCTTATAAAACACACCACCCAGCAATGTGTATATGTGTGGCTCTCAACTCTTATTTGTATGGGGGAACATCCATCAGTTTTGCATGCAAGGCAGTTTTAAAATACATCGGAAGAAATAAAAATATCTATGGAATTTCAATAAGAACATTTTTTCTCTCCTTGTGTCTTGGAGGACTTTTCCTCTAGACCTAGAGAGAGAGCAAAGGCAGTACCAGTTACTCATGTGCAAGAGCAGTTTGATTTACCCTCTGTGCATGTCTCTGGTTGCCCAGAGCACTCACATCCCATGTAGCATATGGCTCCCAGATTAGAAAAAAGTTCTTTGCCATGATTCACAATCTTCCTCACTTACTCATTTGCCATATTGCGAGCAAATGCAGAACTGTACCTTTTTATTATACATAAAATTAATTTTAATAAAGTATTATTTCCCTCTATGACACCTTTCTAAGGATTCTTTTCTGAAGAAATGTAATGGCCTTCTCTCATACTGAGGTTCACCTGGTTCATTTGGTCACTCCCAAGGGAGGGCGTCATACTAGGGAGAAATTAAATTCTTGAAGAGAGTGTGCCTTTCTCTGAGCACTTCCAGCAATGGAAAATTTAATACTCTCTCCAACAATAGCTGGCCTAGGATCTAAGTTGATCTAAGCAAGGTAATCCCCCAGAAGTATGTGAAAGGATGGCATCATACCAGGCGAAGAATTGCTTCAGAAACTCCATAATCTAAGGACCTGCTCTTAGAATAGACGTGTAAAAACAAGCCCACCTAATCATATTTTGCTGAAGAGCAACTCATGGTTAAAAATAAGTGTGTTTTCCCTGCACAAGTCCAAAGAGCTTATGACCAGAATAATGCTCTTATCTTAGCAGCACTGTATGAAGTTAGAGGACAAGACAAGGGCACTGCCAGTCGGAAGACAGATAGACCTGCTTTACCTCAAGTGGCTGTGGCATATCAGACAGGTCACAAAGTCAACATGCGAAGTATAATGCAACACAAGTTTATGCTAGTCAGCAATCCTACAGGAAGGGTTTGAGATCTATTTCCAGTGGCAAATTATGACAGATTCAATTTCTCTGGTAAGTATCCCCACAAAGAACAATCTTGCTACTACTTTTGCTACTGCTAACACAGACAAACTGTTTGATAAAGCATTTGGGACTAATTGCTTCAGCAGGAACAACATCTTTAAGAGGTTGACAGATAACAATTAAACATTAATTTTTCAGGGAGCTAGCAGATTTTCTTCCTGAGGAGGCAAAGCACGTTAACCAGAGGCTGTTGAAGATGCTTAGAACTAAGTCCTCTGTTCACAGAAGGCTGGAAGGGCACCAAGTGGCACATCTACATGGTACTTTGTAAGTGGTGTGGAGCCCAGCTAGAAAATCCTGCCAAGAGATGGGGAGTGTTAACTTGTTCTCAGCACCACAGTAATGAAGTTGTCTGGTTTGCAGACATCTTGAAGAGGAAGCAGAACTAATTCTCTTCTGATGGCAAAGAATATATGGTCGTCTCTAGAACTGCCTCCTGAATTGAGCCACCCACACTAGTGCCATGGACATATCAAATGTCCCAAAGAGCCGAAAGGTAAAAAGTATTCTTCTTCATTATAGGACTTCATGGCAGAGACACACTAGAGAAATGCTTTCGAGTACCACAGTACTGCCTGTGGTCCTGCTTTTCTCAAGCGTAACTGGGTCGCCACAGTTTACATCATGAGCATGTTTTCCTACCTCTGCTTTGTGTTGCCTGGCTGTCATCTCCAAGATCATCTTCTCCTCCATAGGTCCGAATGGGGGATCGGGCATAGGAATGCTTTTGGATAAGGCTCTCCACGCTTTCTCTGTAAAAGGAAACAGCCTAATGTATCAATACCATCCTAAACAGCACCCTAATTCATTAAGGTAAATACAATGCCTTTTCCTGTCCAGATCACAGCTTTCTCACACAGTTTCTCAAAAATTTCTTAACAAAAGGCTTACCTCATAGCATGACATTGGAAATGCCAGATTTGGCCTGCGTTTTTTTAATATTGCTGATCGTCTCTCACCAGCTTCTGCAGCAAAGTAGAGTGAACTTCCTACTGTGTTTCCTGGATGTGGTCTCAGACAGTGAATATAAGACCAGCACTCTTCATAAATTGGAAAATGCAAACTCTGCAGTTATTTGTGCTGAGTGATGAGTCTGGGTTCAAAGAGACACCTGTGGTCCAGCTCCTTTCAAACAAGCTTTTGCATCGCACATGACCACCTCATTTGCTGCTCTCCCCTTTTTCTGAAAGCAGGGGCAAAGACAGGTGTGTGCAGAGACAGCTCAGCTCTGACCATGCTCTCTCAGCATCAGAGTCAAGGGTAGTTCGTAGCAGGAAGTCTACAGATACTACCGATCTCGTGCCACGTCTATTCTGGGAGGTTAGACGTGCCTGCCAGGCCCCTGCCTCGCTGGTAGCACAAAGCACTGAAGTCACCCAAACCATTTTTAAATAGAAGGAAGGCATATCTGCATGATAAGCCTTAGTAGCTTGTAAGGAAGATCCAACCTTACACATTCCCAGCGCATTTCCATGTAAGTAGGTGGCATTATACCAAAGATGAAAATTACCTAGGCACATTTCCAAAACAGCTTTGACCTTTTGTTCCTGTTTAAGAAATCTAAGTAGCAATAGTTGTTTAAATCTGCTGCTTGATGAAGGTTTTGTCTGAATTTACCATTTGTCCATTTATACTTGCTAATGCCCTTCGCTTAGAGAGTGTGTCTGTTGCAGAAATTCCAAGGAAAAATATTTTTCAAGTAACATGATAAATCACAATGGCACATGTTTTCCTTTCCTACAGAAAGTCCATTATGGTCATTTTGTCCTTGGTCTATCACTGGCATCATTACTTATGCTAGTCTCCTCAGAAAAAAATAAATAAAAAGAGGATCTTATCAAAGTGATTTACTTGTGTCAGGATTGGAAGTGGACTGAAAGCAATGGCAGTTCCTACATAGAGGATGATATAATTGGATTACTACCTTTTAAGTGATTGAAAACAGTAGGCATATCAGGGCTATCTCGAAGAAGATTTTCCAAAGAAAAAGACAGATGGCATTGTTTACATTATGTGCTGAATGCCTCTTGAAACATTAGGCTTTCTTCTGAAGCAGAATGTGCAATGCAAAGAATTTTACTTGACCAAAAGGACTATTTCATATGAGTACAGCATAGCAGAATAACGAATTAGACCAGTGTTGTCTGAGTGATTTAGATACTGGTATATAAACATATTCATATGCAAAGAAATACTAGTCTATAAAGGTCTGAAAAATAAATTTGATTCAGGTGACTGTATTGTCTCTATTGGCTTTATTTTGAGTAAGGGTCTGCTTATAATGACAGAGATTACAGCGTGTAATAATATCTTGATGCAACAGAAACAATGCAGGCTCTAGTTTTAGCACAGTGCGCCAATTTCACCTCTAAAACGTTGGATCCAATGGCGGCTTGGGGATAAACTCACCCCAATAAATTTACATTTGAACTACCTACAGGGATTTAAAGCTAAATCAAATGCCCACAATTACTGCAGACTAAATTCTTTCCAGATGGGTTTTTATGCTAGACAGAGAACTCTATTATTCTATATGGTTGTCTTCTTTTAAAGAAAAAAGAGAGATGACTTCTTTGTGAACCCTGAATCTGCAAAGTTTGAAACCAGGGAACTATGTGGTAGGTTTATTTATTTATTTTATGATGTAGTGTTGCAGATAGTATGCAAAAGGTTTTGGAGGATTAATCTCATTCATCGGCACAAGAGGCAAAGCTTTTTATGGCAGAGGGAATGGTCTAATGTGGAAACTTGGATCAGGGAAAGCAACTAATCTCACAGATACAGTTCCTTTTGTGCAGCTGAGATTTAATATTCAAAACTGTATGAGCTTATCTTGACTAACCACTCTAGTTGTTTATGCTAGAATCACAAAACACTTAGTGAATTTTCATTTTAGAGGTTGAGGTTTTGATTCTCATCATGAGTGCAAAGCGTTGAGATTCACACTAGAATTTAGGCACCTGCCCCTACAGTCTTCAGGTGACCCCTTTTCTTTCCACATACAACACATGCTGCATATAAACCTCCAAACAGATCTACAAAATGCAAAAGGCTGAGTGCACCTAAGTGTGCAAAAGGAAACAGAGGGGAAAAAAAGAAGTGGTATATTTTCTCTATTCGTAAAGCATATCTATGAGTTATCCTCCAAGCACTGTTTATTCCACTTAGAAAAACAAGAGCAGAAGTCTGCACTTAGATTTCTTTCCTTCCCCTCGTGTTTCAAAGGAAAGGGGTGGTGGCCTCTGCACCATGATGCAATATTCCATCCTCAGAGAACATCACTTGGTGTCTGGATAGGGAAGACAGCAGTTGCAACTCATTTAATCTATGAAAACATTTGGAGTTTCCCACATAGGTTGGAAAGAGGAGACTAACCTCCTCCACCCTTTAAAGACAGAGGTGTCTTAGGACTTACTCTGATGCAGATACGTAGGAGGAAGCAAAACTTTAACAACAAGACTTAAGTGCCTGTGAAATCTAGTTCAAAATGCAGGAACAGAGCTGGCGATCTGGAACACAGATTCCTTCTTACACCCTTGTTTCCACTGGGTACAAAAGGACTTAAATCTCAAAGTCTTTCTGAAAATTCACTTTATGAAAATATGAACTCTTTAGGTTATCCTAAATATGGTGCTCTGGAGAGTGGATTAGTACAATACATTTTTTTCAAGTCCCAGAATATTACAATAACACTACTAAAAGGGAAGTACATTATTACCTCTGGCCTTATAGTTCTGTATGCAACATCAGATATCTCAATATGGTTCAAAGGATTTATGGAAATAATTTTATAAGTTACTGAATGATAAATCTACATTTGCCACTTTACGATTCTATGCTCAATTTCAAAAAATAGCAAGTGAAGAGTATGGTGGTTTTTTAAAGCTGTTTTTGCATATTTTTCAGCACTGTTCCACAGTAAACTGTCTGAAGAACAAAGTGACTTCCGCTTACTCAATACTCAACTTCTGTCCTTCTGTTTCTTTGTGATCACAGACTTGTTATCTAATACTGAGACCTAACAATTTTTACCTTTTAATGTGTCTTAGACCTCCACAGTTTCTTCTGTTAGCAAGAAATTAGCATTAAACTTTGTTCTGAGAGATCACAAGCTGCCAATTGAATAAAGGAAAATATTTCTGTCAAATATTTTTGTGTGGTCTACCAAAAAGTTTTAGTCTTCCACAATGTTCTTCAACTCACAGATATCTTGGAAATACCCAGAGGAGGGGGAAAAGCACACACATACACACAGTACATTACTATGAATAAGCTGTGCAATGTATACAACTGGATAATAGCAGGAGATGACAGGGTAGAGAAGAGCAAGCTAGGGACTGAAGCTGCTTAAGAAAAAGGATCCATGTGCCAAACAGAAAGGAAAAAACTAAGCTTGTATTGGCAATCATAGCCACAGAGGAGATGCTGAGGAAGGACAAATGTGAAGAGAGATAATAGGAGAAGGAGCTCAGGCTGTTCCCAATAATTTGCATTCCAGCAGAAGCACACTTTGAGCCCAGCCCTGTCAATAAACCTTATTATGAAAGAAGCACTTCTCTCATTTGTCCAAGAAATTAACCAGCAAAATTTGAACCTGAAATCAAAGCATGTGAAAGGCTGAGAGAATTCATCAATTAGAAAGGGTTTAGGGTGCACAGGGAGCATCTTGCTATTCTGCAGGTTCTAACCTCTTGATTAAACATTTCACTCTTGCCTCTGCTGACAACTGATTCCGAAACTTCCAGCTAGGGCTGCTTTATGTCGTGCAGCTCCAAGCTGAATCTTTGGCCTTGTTTAGTTAACAGTGCCCTGCATGTACAGAGTAGCCTCAGAGGACCAAAAGAAGATAGGAAATTCCTGATGTAACTGACAAATGATTCACTAACCCTTTACAGACCAAACCCAAGATTTGCCATGGATTTGAACTAGGAGAGGGCAGAAAACGGAGCTGGCTTGGTAAGTAGGTGAGGCTCTGTGTGAGGGTGCTCACTTTCTTTTGCTGTCAACCCAGATTATAGAAATTCTCTCAGGAGATGATAAAGTCCCAGATTACCCTGAGCAGGATCTTTAATTAAGATGAAAGAACAGGGCTTCTTTTTAGGTGGGAGCAGGCATCTCTGATGTCATTTTTTCTGCTCCTTTTGCTATTACTCTACTTCAGCTGTGCATGCACAGCAGCCTGGTGATCGCCACGACTCTAATTCTGAATTTAGCAGAAAGGAAGTGGAGATGGGAAGCCTACCTTCTCCCTTTGGGACAAGAATGCTGAAGACAATATATTTAGCGCTGGTGAAGGTGTCAGAAAAGACGATTCAGAACTAGCTTGCTGGAACCAGGGCATCCAGTATCTATCTTAGATCTATATTGTGGCTACAAAGAGGATGAAGTTTGCTGCAAGGGGCAGCCATCCTTTCCAGTAGGAGCCAGGTTCAAGCTTGTTTGAAGACCACATGCTAAAGTCAAACTGCAGTGAAAAAGAGTGAGTGGCTGAGCCAGGCACTTTGAACTTAAGTCTTCACCATAAGTTACTGTTTCAGGAATGGCTACAAGAGGTAAAACTTTCAGAGCAGAGCTGAGCTGTCTCTTAGTATTAACCTGGGTTTTTTTCACCGCTTGCTATCCAAGTGCTAGGTATGCAGAAAGGTAAGGATATCCCTAGAATCTGCTCCTTTTTCCTGGTGTCATGGGGTTTGCTTTTTTCTATTTTTTTTTCTTTTTCTTTGCAAGGAAAGGCAATGTCAATTAAAAAAAAAAAAAGAAGGAAAATAATAAAATAGTAAAACTGACAATTGTGTTTTGCTTGGCCATTCAGTCCAACACAAAGAAAAATACAGAACAGGATATAAAGTGTATGAATTATCAGTTTGCAGCCTGAATGACTTCTTTAGTTCTGCATTTCAAAGGTTTCCTTTTTTTGTAGCTGCCAGTTAGTATGTTTGGAAGAAAGCCCAGATAACAGAAGACGTCAGAAGTGAGGTGAGGTGAAGACAGATGGAATAAATGGGCTGAGAAGGCACAAAAATAAACTTGTCGGAAGTTGCACTGTAGTAGAACTTTTTTTTAAGGGAAAAGATGACTAATTTGTCCAAGACACAAGTGCTAAAAACAAGTCTGTAAAAAAAAAAAAAAAAACCAAACAACCGAACAAAAAAACCAACCAACGAACAAAACTCCCCCCCAAAAAACCAACAAAAACCACTCACCTCCCGAAAAACCAAAACGACATAGAAGGAAGAACAAATACATTTCTGTCACAGCAGCTGTGAGTGAACAACATATGCTGTCAGAACCACTGTTCAGATATCACTCAGCCTTTACATTCCTATGGCTTTTATTTGCTATTTTGCATAGGCACAAACATACAGACATATTAATTTTCTACATATACTTGCTCTTACACTGGTAGATGGATATTAGAGGCTGACCACAGGAACATAATTCAGGTTACGGATGGTCCATGGTATGGACCAAATCCTTCAGCAGGACAAAGTAGTTCTGTTCCACTGCTTAAATTAAAACTGATCCAACCAGGGACAAAACAAGACCTACAGGCTACAGTGGCTCACGTGACCTGGCCCAAAAGCTAATCCGCAGCCCCAAAACACTTTCACATGAAGTCAAAACTGCTGGTCAAGTGTTGGATGGATGCATTACTGCAAGAATATATACAAGAAAGGAGGGAAATAAGTCTTAAATTATGAAAAATCTGGTGTTTGATGACTGTAGAACAAGTGTACCTCCACAATGATATTTACTGTCACCCTCTCAGTAAAAATCCAGCACTTGTAGGTGAGCTGTAGTATGCATGGATGTGACAAAGCCTGGCTGAAGCCACGGCATGGGAAAAGTAATGACATTTATGAAGAAGGGGCATGAAGTTATCAATATACTCACCCCACTTCTCTCAATTGCAAATAAAAATGAGAAAACTATCTTACATAGCCAGCCTCATGGAGCTCAAATTCACCCAGTGGAGCAACCATTTCTTTCTGACTGTAAGCAAAGGATTAGAGGTGAGGACAGAGCAATACTGTGAAATTGTGACTGGGAGAAGTCCCTGGAAAACTTCCTCTGGGGTGGAAACCATAGGTCTAATTTGACATCGTCCCTACCCCCACAGTGTGTGTATGCACACACTACATCTGCATGAGGTGAGTGGAAACAACTAGAATAATATTTTTATACCATTTTGCACTAGTAAGATAGATAACAGAAAACCTAAGGGAAAATGAGACAAAGTATGAGTGCTTAAAAACTTGGGAACTAAAGAGGATTTTATTGGCACAGGGGGCTTTCTGCTGGGTGAAAAGGCACAGTTGCGTGGCTAGCAACAAGCAGAGTCTGAGGAACCAGATTTGAAGGGAATAATTCAGGTGCTTAAACACGGACAGGTAGTGCTTTCAAGATTTGCTAAGGCATCCAAGCCACCTGCAGTGTTCTGGAAGGGATGATGCAGAAAATACAGACAATCCACCCACCCATCTGGAGCAGAAGCTGAAGGCTGGAGTAACCTCAGCAACATCTAAAATGGCACTAGATACCAGGCATTTAGGCACCAGAGTCCCTGGTATTTCTCCCTAAATTCAGGACTTCTTCTTTTCTCTGGACCTAAACATCAGAGATGGTATCTCATGGCTGGTTGCTGACATTCACAGACTGACAACTAGCTGAGAATAAAAGATCAGCTGGGAGTTTGACTTGTTGGAGAACTATGACAAAGCCCTACTTAACCATGGATGTGGGGGTAGGTCATAGAGCATGTATATATTTCTGGCTGTTGGTAGGGGACTTTGAAGGGTCCAGGAAGTTCTTCTAAACCAGCAGTAGGCAGTAGGAGTAGGGAAGAAGGCAGCTCTGTGGGGTCAGCAGGGAAGGGATAGGAGAGAGGACGGCTGCGCAGAGCCCACCACGGAGCACATGACTTTGACTGATCCTTCAGCAGGGAAATGCCCGTATCCAGGCATTAGCATGATCTTTGTTTACAGCCTTGTAAGCCAGCAGGAGGTATTTCCACATCTCAGAGATGAAGCTCCTCAGGGGAAAATCTGGAATTTTATTACCATGCAAATCTAGTTGGGATACTGCTCTCTTACTTCCCCATCCCCCCATCCTCCCCTTATCTGCCTAAAAATTACTTGAGTGTGCAACCATACTTTTCCATATTTCCTCTTGAAGTATCCCAGAAACATTATTGGACTTGTGTAGATGGATATACTCACTTAACTCTCCCCTTAATAGTTAAAAATCCACCCCCTGAACTTGCCTGTCACACACTGGGTCAAATAAGCAAGCAGCATTCAGATCATGATTATAATCTGTCAATTCTTGACTGATCATTATTTTACAATTCAGTAGTTCTGTTGGCCTCTGCTCTTGAAGTTATCACTTTTTTCACTGGATTTTTTGAATGGTATGTAATTATGTTGGTTTTATTTATTTATATGTTTTTAACAGGCACACAACTCAACTCTTCACAACAACTCAAAAGATAAATTCAGACTCAAGATTAAAAAAATTCATCTGTTGGGTTCTGCCTCTGCATCCTTTACGCCTTTGGCAGTTTTTTCTTCAGCAGAAATGCCTCATTACTTCATTTGGCATCCCATAGTCAACACCACAGTATGCTAAGCTCCATGTTCTGGTAATTGCTGTTAAATGTTCAATTTTTTCATTCACAACCACTGTGGGAGCCTTTTTATAGTAGAGGAGATGTAAATACCACGTAAAAAGATCAAAAGGTGAGTCAGAAACTTATCTTAATCACAGTAGCCCCAGATAAAGCCTTCCCCATTGCTATAAATAGATTACCACGAGAAATGTAGAGAAAGGGTCGATTGTGAAAGGAACCTTCCATCCTACTAAAAATTTGGTATATACCAAACTCACCAAAGATTTTTTCAATAGTTAAAAGCCTTGCATATAGCTATGAGGACAAGGAAACTGTTCTATGGTATTTAGACAGGAACAAAAGAAAATGCAGGCGTTTCAAAAGTTTTGCTGTTGCCTACCTCCTCTACTGTTGTGCAAATTTCACTATCTTTACATATATTGTTTCAACTCTAACACATATAATGCCAACAGATTTAATCCTAAAGGCATTTGCAGCTTGAATTTCTTACATAAGGATCGTAAATCTAGAATGGGAAGCCTGAAATCGTTAAAGTCACATATTTATAAAATCATATTCAATTAGGTTAAAAAAGTGCAATTTCTGTCATCATGTCATAAAAAGATGTGTTTTTCTCTCAGATCTACTATAAAGAAAAGCTCCCTATATTGTTACAGATAGAGGCTGTTTTCAATCAGTTACAAGAAGCAATCCAATTACTGGATGGTTTAGTGCAGTAACTGACTCCAGACTAATTTAATTTCTTTAGGTCTCTAAAGATCAATTGATCTGATTTGTTTCCCTCCCCAAAGGCTGTTTAGGAAAAAGCAGGCTTAAATACCTGGAAATGAAATACAAAGCTCTGTACGCTTTCACACTACTTAGGTCATTTGGAAAAGCTGGAACCCAGGATAAATGAGTGCTGTCTTGGCCCCAACATCACGGGATGCTTTACGGGAGGCCATTACGATCACCACGCCACACTGTAGATTACACATGCACGTGCTGCATGCACACCTGCTTAGGGAGCAGCGCAGGGAAAGTATTTTCACAGCTCATAGATAACTATTCAATTTTCAAGAGCTGTGCAAGAGTCCGTTTGGCCTTCAAAGTCTTTTTTCTGGCAAATAAGTACTTTTCTCCAGCAGTGATCCTATAATTTCCAGCTAGACTGAGCAAAAGTCATGCTGTACTATTAAACATTAGTCTATTTGCAATTCATGTCGCAGTGGGTATCAAGTAAGAAGTTCTTCCTGTTGCCATATCTCACTTTGCTATTTCCTTTGCTTTGTTTCAGATTTCTTAAAGCAATTTTGCTGGTGCTAAGATGAAATCTATAGATTTCACACTTAGAGAAAGATGTCCTCATCTGCCTGAATATTTTAATGCCAGAACAAAATAAACTCCTTCATATTTCCGGACCGTTTGTATAACTTAGGCAATTCCCAAACAATCTCTTACCAGTCCACTTGCATGTTACACTTTTACTATCTCATCACTAGATGTGTTGTGCACCAGGTTTTGTATTTTTAAATACTATTGTAATAGCAATCAGGGCTAAGCTTTCCAATTTAAGTCAAAATCAGACCTGACCCAAACTTGGGCTCTCAAATCTAGAGTTTTAATATAAGTTAAATAGTTTTCACATTCTGTTTCTTGTATTTATTGTAGGCTTCACATTTGTCTGCCTTATCTTTCATGGCAACATTTGTGCCTGGGCTTGGCTGCCTGTCTCAGGCTCTATTCTTACACTTATCAATAAACAAAAGGGCACCGCAGCTTATGCTCAGCATTTCTGACTCCATGCCATGTGCTGTTATAATAAGATGTCATCTGGAAAAATTCCCTTCATATCCAGCACCATGATAGTCGGTTCATCCGCACAGAGGTAACTAAGTTTTTCTCCCAGCTTATCTGTTCAGACTCTTTCCGCCCTTGCAAAGCTGTGTTGTTAGATGTCCCCTGTCTGTAAAATAAGGAAACCTCTTCCAATGGGTCCTCTCTTGACTACTTATTGCATACAAACCTGAGCTTTGGATGTTTTTTACCTCACTATTCTGTTAATACAGTAGACTATGCTATTTTTATTAAATTTGCCTCTTTTTTGTTTGTTTGTTTTCATTGTCAATGAAGGCTTTCACTTAAGAAACAATTTTCAACAACTTTGCTAGTGTGCCTTGCAGCCCACAAGCTTTCTTTCCCCAAATTACTGGGTTTTTTTTACCCATTTACTCACTAATGATCCAGTCACTAGTAAGGTGTAAAGGACCACTATTTCCCATCCGAGGGCCTGCTTGAGATAGATGTACTTCTGAACTGCCGTAAAGACTTTCTCTAACTCTGTGGCTATGACTCCATTGAGCAATTTGTCCTCTGTATGCACCTGTGAAAAATGATTCACAGATGCATCTGGATATCCCCACATAGGAGCCTGGAGAGATTTGGCCTCTCCAAACTTTCTTTCACGATTGTGTAGGAAAATGCTCACAGGAAAAATTGGATGTGCTATATTCATCTCCATCGAGTTCTCTTCCAGCTTGAAGGACAGAGGCAGCTTAATTTGCTTCATTTGCCAAGCTATTTGACACGATATCATAAAAATGTGGTGTGCTGGAAAGGTACCAAGAGATTGAAGTTTATTTCCTAACTCAGCTGTGGGTTAATGCTTCTGTCCCTATGGCACAGTTGTTTGTAATGAGCTATACACACACAAAACAGTTTCCAGATAAAGCTTTCCCCTGATGCAGCTTGTAATACAACTTCAGTGAAACAAAAATGGCATCTTTGTTGTCAGAGTGGGAGTTATGGGAGTCATCCTGGTGGCAGTAATTGCCAATTTGGTGTCTGGGACTGCTGAAGTGAATTTTGGGAGCTCTTCTCTCTCTTTTCCACCATTTTGAGCAGTGGGGAGCTGCAAAGATGTTTTTCACAGGACCACTGCCCTTGTTTCCCATTGACCCAATTCACAGCCCTCAACAGGATTAAATGGCATGATAAGAAAAAAGCTTTTCATTCTGAAGTTGTAAAACTGACCCTCTTCCCCCTTCAAGAAGCCCCCTAAGGAAGATAAATATATCGGCCCCAACTGGAACAGATGTCAAAACTCAAAACAGCTCTTTCTTCATGAAGTTTATAAGTATTTTTAAAGGATGTGGAGGAGTCTTACTATATGCAGTAAGATAACGTTAAAATGCACAGGTTCCCAGTAGTTGAAAGGATGCTTTTCCTACAAACTCTCGCTTCTCTTTATCTTATCTGCATGGAAAGTAAACAGAAAGTCCCCATTACCTCTCAATATCAGTGAGTCTGGAAGAGTCACGGAATCCTTTAGCAAAAGGGTTGCTGTCAATTTTCAACTTGGTTATCTGGAAACACAGAAAAGAGCAACATTACACGAATATAGTGCTAAGGTACTGCAGCGTACAAAGTGTTAACCAATCCATCCCTTGTGACTTCACTGCTAATTTTATCCGCATGCCCTGTGCATGTGCACGTGTGCTGCTCTTGAGACACTGCAAAGCTGAGGAGGCAAACCAGGGTGTACTGCACATATGGCAGTGGAAAGACCAAAGGACACAGCAGGCTCAGCCTTCCTGTTGCCCGGAGCAGGAGGAATCCACTCACGTACAGCATTACAGCTTCCAAATACCTCAACAGCATCAATCAGGTTGTCTCTTCCACAAACAGTACAAATCACCCTGCTAACAGCTGAGCCTGCTTGGTGGAGCTGCACATCCACCAATACAAGCCCAAACGACCTGAAGCCGTGGCCTCAGTTCAGCACCACCTTTTCTTTTACTGGGATGGAAATGTTCTCAGCCAGGCCTACCAGCCACCACACAGGGGCAGTTTAACTGGTTTTGTATGAAAAGAGGCTGAGGAAGGGAAAGAAGACTGTGGGGAGAACTCAGATTTGAAGTGACAGGGCCTGCAGTGAAGGAGTAACCCCACTGAAACTATCACAGCCTTGAAAAAACACAGATCATGAATAAAAACTTTCCTCCCTTCTTCAAAGGGAGCTATAAACCTGCCCAGTCGTTCAGTCAGCCTTTCCATTTTGACAGAGCAACCCATTGACCAGGAAACCCTCCTGCCCCAAAGCCTCTGAGCTCCCCTTAACTTTGCGGTGAAATTTTTCAGGCATATGGTGGTGGCTTTCAATATGTTTCTTTGAGGACCAGGAAAAAAAATGCGCCACTGTCCTTATGAAATTTTCTATCTATCCAACCAATTTAGATTTGGTGAATAAAACCTGAGACACCATTGTGATATTTGGATTTTCCAGCCGTACTTCTTCCAAGAGCTAAAAATAAAATTTTAAGTGGAAGTTAGACCTTGATGAGAGACAATACAGGACCCATCCTGCAAGGCAGTGAATGCCGCCAGCTCTAGCTTAAGCCCATGAAAATCAACAGCTCTCAACATTTCATGTCAAGGGGTTTTGTCAGCCTGACTTCCCTGAAAAAAAAGCCTGTATCGGAGAGGCCACAACCTCATTTTTAATAACTGAGCCTCAAGACTCAGGAAAAAAAAAAGGGATCTTTTCCAAATCCTCAAACAATGAAACACTGTCATCAAACAAATATATTTCAAAATGGAGTAGCTTCTCCCCCAAAATAAAAAAGAAATAAAAAATAGAGAAGACAACTGGACCCAAATTTTAATTCTGAGAAAGAGCTCTTCTGTGAGGCAAACACAGAGAGGAAAGGATATGCTGACAAAGGCAAATTCTGAGTTTTTAATTAACCATCTGCCAGTGGTCAAACACCATGGACCTGAGTGCTGGTTAAGGGTTTGAAGTTGTCTCATGGCTCAGGTACAACTGGTGGAAACAACCCTGAAGCCTTGCCACAAGGACATTGAAACAGCTCAGAAAGTTAGTTATAGGCTCATTCTACTTCCAAGATATCCATAAGCTCTTAGCTCATGGTGATGTTGCAGAGTGGCGAGTTAGTGCCTCACGTCCAGTGAACATTTTTATGGCAGCGTTTTGAAAACTACCTTGAAAAAAGACAAGCTCTAACTAGTTCCATTGACTGAGATCACCGACACACCAAGCCAACTGCACTACAGAACAATAAGGATGTCTATTCATCTCTTGAGCATATTTTCACCAATCAAACCTCCATCTTTCTGATATTAAAGTTTTGGTATGACATCACAGGAGAAACTTTTTGTATCTACCAAAGCCAGATGAGACTCACAATCATTTATGGCCATATTTTTCCTGAGAGACTGTCTCACAAACAATCAGAGAACATCTGCTAGAAAGCATTTTAAAATTAAATCTGACCTACAATTCAACTCTGTGGCAATGGTTTGACTGTTTAAATAAATGTATGCCCTTTAAATCTTAAATTATGAGATAGTTTGTTGAAAGTGTAATGTATTTAGCTTTTATCTAATAACCTCCAGAAATGTAATCAATCCCTCCTTAAAACAGTTCTGAAAGAAATGGCAAAAATGAAAAAAGGCTCCATTTTCATTAGTCATAAATAAAATGACAACATCAACCTCTAGGGGTTCCGGAGATGTTCCATTCAGAAATTTCCAGGACTCAATGTATATGCTTTGGGAAGGTTAGTTTAGAAACATCTCTAGTGTGAATATCATTGGTAGACACAAATCCATCCTACAGAAATAAATTCTGAGTTTAGCTGGTTTTGTGCCTGTTACTATTTTGCTGGTTTCTAAAGAAAGTTACGTGGAAAAACCTAACTGCCTGTCCAAATATTATTTTCCTGAGATTGCCAGGTGCTGAGTGTGTTTTCTACAGCATTCAGATACAAATCTGAGTCTAAATCAATACATTAAAGCCTTAAAGCAGGATGTGAGGTCTGTCATAAGGACTGACTTAATACTACTAATATTATCTTCAGAGCTTCCTTGGCCCCCTATGTAGTAGTTCTGTTTTATTCATAACATTTCAAATTTAATTACTTTTGCTTCATATTAATACTGACTTCTTTAAATAATCCAGCAGGTACATTGACTCTGTGATGCTGCCTGCCCACATATTTGGACAAAGCCTGTATTTTTCTTAACTTGAGGGAAGTAAGGAGCAAAATAGGTGGGTTTTTCTGAAGTATCATAGTCAGTAAGCCCTTAAAGCATGCTCTGAATCACACTGAAGGCAACAACGTATTTCCACTGACTTAAATGTTAAAGCCCAATCCACCATCAAGCAGAGCCTCTGTTCTCTGATTGTTTATAGACTTCCCAAAATTACTCATTAGCAATCCATTGTTATGATCTCCTCCATTTTGTATATATTATTCACTGGCATGCAAATTGAAATTCAAACATCTGGATGTAATCTGGGCAGCCTCTGAAAAGCATATCTCTGAGTGATTTTCCTTACGTTTGAGCCTTACAGCTTAATTAGTCAACTTTTTAAGCCCATGAAATCATCATGCAAACCGGAATCTCTCTCAGCTCATAGCTTGTGGCATAAAAGATCACTGCAAATAGGAACAGTTCTTTAATGAGCTATAATTAGAAAATGACTAAATGTTAATATGCAAGCAGCTTTGTATAGACAGAAGACAAAAGAAAGCCTCTTACTTGTCATTTTTGCTCTCATGAATAATCCTTATGGCTCTTTGAATTCTGTAGTACTACTGTATATTCAGGAATTACTCATGAATGTGAATAAGATTGGCATGGAAAGGTAGGTTAGGGCAGACATTTTCCTAGTTTAGATCTGGCAGAAAGGAGTTTTCAGCAGGATGAGATCTAGTTTCATCTGTGGAAATTAGCAACTCTACTCACCAATTGATTCTGGTAGGCAGTAACAGCAGTAAAAACTGTCTCTGGAAAGATGAATGTCCTGAACTCCTCTGATTTCAGATTGAGCAAAGAAGCCGTGTGATCCTTCTTCTTAATGATGTGGACCCTTGGCTGGTACTTGTGCATGGAGTTCAAAATGATCTGCAAGAAAGAATGACACAGCACTGTCCTGAAAGGAAGGTTGACAGGGCCCTCAAAGGCTATAAAACCATAGGGGGGAAAAAGAGATCTAATTAACACTGCAGGGGAAGTGTCTGAGATCTAACCAGCCAGGGGCGGGTTTTCAGAGCAAAGTCTCCAGCTCCTTTGGGCAGTTTCAGGAAATGAAGGTGGAAAAGCAGGCATCCCAGGAGCTAGTCTCCTCTCACTCCTACGCCACTGGTGAGCATGCATTTCTTAAAGCACAAATACCTGTTCCTACAGGTGAGATGTTTTACATACAGAATTAGTTCCTGCCAGAGTGTGCCCTGGTTGGCAGGTATGAAATATGTAACACCTGAAAGCTAATGGCCAAGACTCCCCACTTGCAAAAATGCGCAGGTGCACAAGGAAAACAGTCACAAACCCCTCAGAAAGAAAATGACGGAAAAAATTAGACCCATCCAAAAACCTACCAGCAGCAGCACAAACCGTCTGACCAAAAGTAAAACTCCACGTAGCCTTTCACTGTGGCAAACGTTTAAAACAAGCTACTTCATAGGCGCTCTTCACCGCAGACTACCAAAAATGAGAGCAAGAAGGGAAACCAGTACGGAACCCCCAAATGACTGGGTTTTGCTATTCTATCCTCATTAATAATTGTTTACGAGCTCCCAAAACAATTCTAAACCTAAGCTACCAACCAACCAATTTCAACGTTCACTGGAGTCAAACCAAGAGTCCCCCTTGCTTCAGTTACCACTGGCTGGAGGCCTGTTTGGCTGCCTCTAACCACAGTATTACAATATAAGAATTAAATACAGAGCTCAGCTCACACCAGCCCTTGTTTTGGATATAATCACAGTCACAAGACGAAATTGGCAATGGTGTGGGTGGTTCTATTTTGCAGGGGCCATAACGACATTACAGTCAGCTCCGTACATCTGGAATAGCTAATGTGCATTCCTCAGGAAGCGTTAACTTCAGCTGAAACATAGCAGGAGCAGTGCAGTATTTCATGCTAAGTCAATGAGAAAGGTTGCACATTGCATTGGAGTGGAGAGCTTAGAGACAGCTCTATCATGACTACAATTTCCATCAGCGTTTTTCTCTGCTGCTCCTTTGGGGCCAAATAGTGCCAAGACTCACACTGGGACTTTAAGGGGAGGCACACAGCAACAATAAAGACATTACAATGGCAGTGAACCATCATCCTGAAAGTGTTGTGTATCTGCTTTAACCAGCTCAGGTCCTTTTTCAAAGCACTTCACCGTTTTATACAGGAACACACACAATGGCCATGGACCTTGCCCTTAATACCCTTAGCAGTTTTCCCTTCTCTTTGTAAAATTTTGTCTTGCCATCCTAGTTACTTAGAGTGCTCTAAGTAGATGGAAGAGACATTTTAAAGCAGGGTGTGTGGATGGTGATGGGCTAACTGAGAAGTTGGCCCACAGACCTTGGTGCTTTCCATTGCCTTTCATAGCCATGATATCCACACCAAGGCATTACATCTGAGCAGCAGTCAAGCGGAAGGAGGAAAAAGTTGTGACAGCAGCTCCCACACATGCCCTTTCCTTTCACTCCTCTCTGAATGCAAATTGCGATAAAGAAACTACGTTTCTCAAACAAGACCGTGTAATCCCTTATGAAAATTTCCCAAAAAATAAAGTGTGCATAGATAACATCCCCTGCCATGGTACTCTACATTTCTCGTTCCCACCAGAGGCAAGTCTGGTCATTCATGTACAAAATAAGTACTGAATGTAGCCAGGAGGTCGTGAAAGACCCATGGCCAAGGTAAAGGTAAAGGTCACCATTTCCTTCATGTGAGGGTCTGTATGTGTAGTACTCCACCTGCACCCCCACACAAGCTGCTGATGACACACAAAGACACTCCTTCATATCCATGAAACTTCTTGTGTCAGGACCATAGAGAAACAGCCCAGAGGAGAAAGATCCACAGGGTGTACCTCACAGGCCTCAAAGTCCAAGCAGTCCCCTCCTGCATGGTGTAGCTATCAGAAAATTCCTCATGCCAGCTCTGTGACAATCCTGCTGGCATGTCCCAAGAGATACATCAGGTGCCCCTATACTCATGGCAGCCCCCCTGCACACACTTGCTGGCAGCCACAGGCCCCCAGCCACCCCATCCACCTTCGTGCTGACAGCCTGCAGCGGGGGAGATGACCAAGATCCCTCCTTACAGGATCCTGATTGCTGTAAGGTCAGGCAGGTTTGTAGGCATCTGGCTCCCACTGGCTACAGACCCGTCACCAGAGGCAATCTGGATGCCAACTGCAAAATTCCAAGGTGGTTTTGAATTCAGGAACTGTGCTGTGAATGCCGCTTCCATATTCACCAAGTAATAGCACTACCACGTAAAGTTTTCTTTCTGAGAACACGAAGGTTCCTAATTTCTGCCTGATTGACTCTAAAAAGCCTTGGGCATAACTCCTTGTGGCTATTCCAAACCCCCTGCTTTCACAGTTATTTATTAAACAGGTTCACAGCTTTGCGTTTCCTTTTGCAAACATCCATGTGTTTGAGTTTTGCTATTGTAAATGCCAAAAAACCAAATTACAGTAATGTATACACTCACGGCTCACCTCACCATAAACCAGAAATGATGTCACTCCAATGAAGGGCAACGAAAAGTCCTAAAGAAAGCACTCTATGTGAAAAATATCACCAAAAATCTGGGAGGAAAATGTCACATTCATAAATATTTCGCAATCAGAAACGTGGCAATTACTTGCTTTGCTGTAAAAATCTAGAGATAGTAGCCATTTCCTTCCTCTGGTAAGGATATCTGAAAGTGTTTCCATGGAGTAAGCTGTATGTCATGCACACAGAGATAAGACTTCTGCCTGGTGCTTGGGGAGAATATGTGCATAACTATGGGGTTACACATACTGCTGAAGGTACACAAGCAGAAAGTCTCAGAATAAGAGAAAACAAACACATGCTAGAACAAACAAAAGCCTCTCTTCTCTACAGATTCCTTTTCAGGAAGTGAACCTCTCTGCAAATAAACCACAATTACCTTCACACCCATAACTGTCTTCTGGATGATGAAGAAAGCAAGCAACTAGAACAAACTGGAATCAGGTTGGATCCATCTTCCCTACCTGCAACTAGTATTTAAAGGCATCTTTTGGGTCATCCAAACTTCCTCAGGAACTAACACGCCTTATCAAACAAAATTAAAAAGTGAAGATTGGCTCTTTCAAACTGAAGAGAGAGATTTTGGGAGGTGTTTTAATTCTCCTCTTCTCTTCATACACAAGAGTTCAGAAATGCCATGGGCCATAGCACAGTGAGCCCTCCTCAAAGGCTCCAGAGGATTGATTTCTTCCTTAATTCTACTGATCACCCAATGATGGCATTCACATAGCTTCAATAAGGCAGCGCATAAAACCTGACATCCTAATTTGGAACATAAACCCCCACAAAAGATTAGAAAGAGAGTGCTCTATGAAGGGGTAACACCTGTCACTCAAACCTCAACACAGTATCAAGCCTTCAGGGCTTATCCTTTACTGAACACACAAAACTTTCCATTGTGGTTGGCTGTCCAGAGCCTTTGTGTAAAGAATGGGATCAACCTCTGCTCCTCCGGAAATTAATGGGAAGGCTGCATCTCAAACACTACGGATCATTTTCTCCCGCTGCCTGTATTTGAGACGATTACATCTTCTTGCTCTGCCACATGTCTCTGTTCCCGACAGCTCCTCAGACCTACTTCTTCTTCCTCCTCCTCTGGGCTTCTGGGAACTGCAGCACTCCTAACTAGCTTGCAATATACTGCTGCGAGCCTTTTATTAGAAGCACACATGGCCCCTGTTATGATGAAAAATGCTTCTTTTTAAGTGCTCACGTATACTGCTCTATCATCACTCGGTGATAGAGCCCACAAATCTTCAGCTTTGCCCTTCCACAGATTATGAAATAAAAGAGAGGAAAAAACTAAAGCCATTCTCCATTAGTCATGAAGGGAACAACGGTGGGAACTGGGTTCAAGAACAATATACCCACAGATGGATGTCTACAAAAGAACAACACAGAGGCATCTATCTGGGCTTTTTTTGTTTATTTGTTTGGGGTTTTCAGCTATTTTTGATGTTGTTATTTCCAGGACGTATTTTAAATTACCATGGCTGTGATTCAATGCTCAGTTATTGAAATGAGTGAAAATTCTCTCTTGGATAAGAAACATTTGCACAGAACACAGCTGAGACAAATGGTCACTGTCTCACACAGTCCAGGCAATAAATGCCACACTAGGGAAGGGATTTCTGATACATTGTATTCTGCAACTATTCAGCTGAACAAATTAGTTACCCCTACACGCTTTAGAATTCAAAATCATTCCTCTCTTCCCAACACCTCACGAACACTGCCTTTATGCTCATTCTTCTGAACTGAGCTGCCCTATTCTCAGCCAACAACTCTTTCAAATCCGTCCCCTTGCTCCTTCTGCCTTCCCTGAGAGAATCACCAAGCCCAGAGGCAACAATTTTAGCTCTTTCTTTGCAATTTGGAGGCACTACCTAGTCATTCCTGCACTCTAGAGGCATTTTTAGGGAGAGGGCAGGACAGACAATACCTATTCTTACCACCTACCACTAGGCAGTCAGATAGTAAAGGAGTTGTCCCCACGGATGGAGCATAGCAGGAGCCCATGGCAAGCAGCTCTGAATCCTATTTACCATCTTCCAGCCTCAGGGCTTGTGACAACAAACTGGCACCCATCAGAGCTGGGACCTGTCTCCTTCAGAGGCCCAAGTCCACCCTGTGGCACCTTGACTTGCAGTTACCCTACAGTTATTTCAAGGGCAATTGAGGCACATTTATTTTTTTATAATTCTGTAGACCTTGCTTTGGTGTCAAGTCTGTATTTTCTTCTGACTCTGTGCCCATGCTGTAATGAGTCTGGAAGTAAAAGAGCTTTTATTGATGGACCTAACCCTAACAGATGGCCTGAAGTGACCTGCAGGGATCTTCCAAGCACACATGTGAAAGCACGTGGGTTTGCTGGCCGTGGCACATGGCAGAGCATTACTGCCAAGTCACAGCAAACTGCAAGCAGAAGCGCAACAAAAGGCTCATCTGCCTTCCTTTTATCCCTTGCTCTGATGCTCAACTCCACCCTGAACTTGTTCCAGGTGGATGTTTTGCCTTTAGTGGTAGCAGGATTTGATCTGGGCTCTACCCTATGAAATATTTTTTAAAATCCTGACTTTTAAAGTTGCTGATTCCTCAACAACAGAGGAACCCAAAAGGACCCTTAAATGTGTTAAATCAAACAGACTCGAGCTTCACACAACATCTTCCACCACTGTGGTATGAAGGGCTGGCTAAGAGAGGTGTAACATGGGGGCCATAGCAGCCTTTTCTCATGGCAGTCTCTCTCCCATTTAGCCATGTGGCCCAAGCAAGCAATTCCCTGGTGATTTCTTTTCCCTTTCCCACCCATAGGGCTACTCACATGGCCATGCTGATCCAGCTCATTGTTGGTGAGTTTGACTTTTTCGAAGGACACCATCTGCTTCAGCAGTTGCTCTCCTGTGAATGGGGAGTCAGGGTGCACATACAACCTAAAAAACACAGGGAAAATGCCTGCTTATTAAAAAAATCTCACTTCAGGACTTGTGTGTGGGCACAAGTATGAAATTAAAATGCACATATCATTTTGCTTTTGGGATCTGCAATGGTTTCAGGGACATGGACTTCCTGAGAGCTTAGGGTAATACAAATCTGCTGCTAGAATATGACACCATCTCCCCCAAATTAATGAATTCCTGAAATAAAGCTATTAATGAAGGACAGTAAAGCAGATGACTTATTTAATTCACTGGAACATAACTGAGAATCCTGTGTCTGAGTGCTAAACTGCTTCTTAACCATACCTATTATTTTATCTCGCTATCTAAACTGGACACATTAACTAACATTTGCTGTTGTGTCTTTTCCCAAATGAAAAATTGATCATGTCTTTCCCCACAGCTGTACTAACAAGCACTTAAAATAACAATGACTACAGCTCCAAGAGAAAAAACATGGTGTCATTACAGAGATAATGGGGGAATGCAGATAAAAATGCATTTTTCTTTATATGTAACATTAAGCCGTGATAATGATTTTAACCTGCACTTGATCACACATTCACTGTGGTGACGTCTGTTTATAAGAGCTTGAAGGCTGCAGTCCAGCACAGTGATCTGACATGAAAAATTAGTTGCAGCTCTGCTATTAACAATCCTACACTTGGGAAATTAAGCAGAAGAAAAAGAAGCAAGAAGACATGTAGATACAATGATGTATACATTAAGACTACACTAATTACATGTGCCATGCTATTTAAGAGCAATGATTTTATAGGAATAACGTATTGCTGAAAATTTTTAACTCAACTGTTCTTCTGTGATGGCAAATTAAGAGCTGGACTAGACCTTCAGCTAGTGCAAACCAGCCCTGTTCTGCTTCTGTCTGCATTGGTTATCACTCACTGAGGGCCTGACTCTCATTTTGGGTGATGTCTTTGGCCACACAAATGACTTTCTTCCATTAGGTGGGTGGGGCAGCACTGAGCTGCCAGGTTAGGAAGATAAACATTTGTCCTTGTTGTTGAGCTACGATTTTAGAATGGAAAAACCACTAAAAGGTGGGGTGTAACTCTCCAATAGAACACACTGATCCCTAATCAAGGAATACCCATACTAACGATGCTGGGGAGAACAGCCCTGTTGCTCAAAGAGGAAGGAGATTTGATCCTGCATTCTGTTTTTGCCAGCAGAATCCCCAAGACACAGTGAAACTAAAGTTCTACCAGCACAGCGTGCCTCAGATGTGCAGGATGTTTTCCTTACATTGATCCAAAGCACAGCTTGGCTACTCTAGCTATGTCCATGGGAGGGATGCTGAGCCAGGATTCCTGTCACAATAAAATATTCCTAGCATGCAGGCGTCGTCCTCACTGCTATAGACTCTGCTGATTGCACTGCAAAGCTCATAAAAAATGGTCATGTATCTGAAAACCCAAGACCTGGAATCATGTTATGTTAAAAGAATCTTAGCTCTTGTGAAAACTAACTTTGCCTTCCTCTAAAAAAACCTGAAAATTTCAAAATTTAGAGCCCTGAATTAGAGAAGGCAAAACAAAAAGAGTCCCAAACATGCCCTGCAACTTTTCAGCCAGCCTTGTGATTTTTTTTTTGAGCCCGACTCCTAATTTTGGATGTCTGGATGGCTAATAATGTTTACTGTGATCACAGAGTGTCAGACTCAGCACAGTTTGGCTAATTGGGTCCAAAAAGCCAAAGTATTTCAAATATGTGCAGGGAATGAGTAAAGACCTTCCTGTGCTGAAAGGCTAAGCACAATTGTTTTACACCGTCGATGGTAAATGCTTGGCACTGCTTTAGAACTACCAAGTGCCTGTAAGAAGAGTGCTAACAGGAAAGTCCCTGAAGGATGGGCACCAGAATATCACTCACTGAAATGCAAAAATAGACCTTACTTTTTTTACCCATTTGCTACACCCCATTGATCCCATGGGAACACGAGGTTCCACCTGATGGGCTACACTTATTTCCCACGCTTCTCGCACAGCCTGAGCTTGCACACCTCAGGGAAGAGGGTTGAACACTTGACATAGTGGTTTCTGAAGCAGAAGTTGTTGGCAAGACCACGAGTGCGCACGAGCAAACAGGTCAGCGAGATAAATGTGCGCATTCCAGCGCAGCACACGAGGCTCTCACAGAAGTTTGCCTGGGATCTGCTGCCTAAGGCCAGCCAGATGTGATTCACAAAGGATTTAGGAGCCATATTTGGGTGTGAATTTGCTCCACAGTATATAATGTTTCATGATATTTGCAAGGTTTGGGTACAGCTTCTTTCTTGTGTATTTTGGAATGCGGCACTGCACTCCCTCTATTTAGTTTAACAGATGCTCTGGTCCCGTAAGCCCCACGCATGCTACTTTTATTTACCATAATGTCTCAAATAATTTGCAAAATATAATACTTTTTGAAGGTTTCCTGCCTAGAGTTCTCCGTAAGTGTGTAAACACTTTAACTTCATTATACAAGTTATTGTAGACAAATACAGCTTAAAAAAAAAAGTGACAAATTTTTGAGTGAAAGAAATGAGGCAAAAAAGAAAGATCATCAAATAAAGGTACATGCTGAAACTTACTAAACTGATGTTTCACACAGTCTTAACAATGGGGAAGACAAACACAAAATATCACATAGGAACTCTATCCCCAGATAGCACTTTAGAAGATTTACAAAAGACTTTCTGAAAAGTATTTTTATTTAAATGTTCGTTGCAACATAAACTTGTTCATTGCGACATAAACTTGTCTTCAACATTGACAGCAGGAAGACAAGGATAAAACTGGTTTTAATAGAAAGTTCCCTGAAGGGCTAATCTTTCAAACAGAATTGCAGAATACTTATTAATTTGAAAAAAACCAAAAATCCCAAAAAACCCTACAAAACTGTCTTACTGTCAAAAGTTATTTTTATAATGGAAAGAGTAAACCATCAAACTGGTTCAATCCTGCAAAGTCTCACACCCAGGCACAATGCAACTCCTGAATAATTCCCCTGACGTCACTGTGCCTGTGCAGATGCAGGCAGTGGTGTGTAGGGAGTAAATACCTTGTTACAAGTGCCCAGACACTAAACACGCAGACACCTCTCACTGACACTCCTCAAGTAGGGAGAGCTAAAACCCTGTGTTTGGAGGGCAAGAAATCATAACTTCATTAAGGGCTTCTGTTACTGGAGCAGGACCAAACTCATTTCAAGATGGGAGGAGAACTACTTTTAATCTGTTCTAGCAAGACTGCGGCCTCCCACCTCAAAAGATGCATTAACGCTCTAGAAGAAGCACTGGTCATGCAAACACTGGCACTCTGAACCTCTTGACACCCTTTTTCTCAGCAAAGAGAAGTATAAGGAGGACAAAGTGCATAAATGTATATGTAAGTACCGTCCACACAAAGAAAAAGCTATCTCTTCCTGTGTTCTGATCAGTAGTCTGTTTAACTAAGCATCCTGAAAATGAAGCAGGAAAGGTGTGCATTTACACGTGGGGACAAAGCACCCTGAAAATGGAACAGCACAGATACACATAAGGGCAGTGATCTGCTGAGGACTCCCAAAAGTTACCACAGTACAACAACAATAACTATTAAACTTCAAGAAGATTTTATCCAATACTCAGTAGGGCAGTTGCTAATTATTCCAATCTCTTGTCTTATGTTCTAGTACTTCCTTGTTGGGCGAGTCTATGCCAGAGAGTGTGAATCAGTAATCTATTTAAAGGTATCCCAAAAGGGGCATGAACAGAAAAATAAGAAGGGGGAAACCCTGCCTTAAAATTATTCCTGTTCTTCTGTTATTTCTTCTTTTGATGCTGACTCCTTTGGAGCAGGATCTGTGTTTTTTCTTTGGGTTTTGATCAGTGCCCATTACAATACGTCAAATGAAGCCCTCAGTCGTTAACCACACTACAAGAAGGAGTTTTTGGCCATGAAAACAAAGCAGACATAACTTCTAGGTTGCTGTCTTTAATCACAGCTTCTCTGCTTGCGCTTTTTGTTTGTTTACTTCCTTGAACAGCCTTCCAGAGATCACCAGTCACCAAGGTTTCAGTTCAACTATTTATATAAGGAAATCGCACAGTATTTGGTGCCTATACTCACATACCAAAAAAATTTGTTTCCATTTCTTGCATTTCACTTATAATTTCTGCCTCTGTAATAAGCAAGTTCTTAACCCCAGGCTAAGCCACCTGGAGCAGATCTGTGTTCCTGTGCGGAGCCCTCTGCAAAAAGTTTCTTTGAAGCCAGAGAGGCATCCGCGTTATTTCCATATCTCCGGCTCTGACTCAGCAAAGCCTTTCGACATGTGCTGCAGTCTTACTGGGCTTGGGGACTGAAGTAGGTACAGAAGTGCTGGGCTGAATACGATGAAGTGTGGGTCTCCTCTGAAGTGCCCTCCCACTGCACAGCCCAGCGCCGCAGCCTCAGCTGCCCAGCGCTTAAAGGAATCAGTCATTAATTACATTAACAGAATAACTTTAGAAATTAAATTTCTAAAGCATTTGTTTCTGTATAGAAAAGGGAATTTATTTTACAGAGGGATTTTTTTCCTGATGTCTCAGAATATGTCATGATTTCTTAATGAAAAAAAAGTAACTATGCCGTGGAACTGATCTGTACTTTGCCTGCTGCCTAAGGGATGATTAAAATCAAGAATAAAATCATTGGTTAGCAAATGCTGGATATGTTACAGAAATAATATAATTTAAAGCATAAACAGCAATGAACTGCAGTTTATTTCTACTTTGGCTTGGCTGGTGGTGCCTGGATTGCTTTAAATTATGAGGTCAAATATTAGGGGGGGCAAATCCAAGAGGCAAATCGATTTTATTTTTTTTAAAGCTTTCTTACCTGAATCATGACAAACTTAAAAAAACAATTAAAAACAAACAATATATATAAAAGAACTCTCAACCAAATTCTGCATGTCTTGAAATATTCAATATAAATCAAGCAGAGATCTGAGGACAGATTCTGCAGCACAAAAATTGTAATCAGAGTTTTGTAACCAACTTTGCTGAACATGGACTCAAAATCTCAGAGCACTGTCTGCAAACAGAATGGAAAGATATTTCTTGAAGAAAAGGTATTTCTTGAAGAAAAAAAAAAGTAAAGAAATAAAAGACCAGCAATAAAATCTACAAACCTTGCAGGGAGCGGAGGGTCAGCTTTTCCAGCCACTAACCAGGAAGACCTGTGGTAGGCATACCTATATCTTTTATTGTCCACAGGAACTATATCCATTAACACAATATACTTGGCCTCAGGATCCACTCCCGAGAAGGAAACTCTGATCGTAGGGAACATTCTCCTGAAATAAAGGCAAATTAGAAAATAAATATCTGGGCAGAGAACAGAAATAAGAGGGCTTCTGAAAGGCTGCTAAAAGTAAGAATTATATTTAAATCCCCCGAAAGAACTTAAAGCATCTATTGATTTTGCCTCCACATGATGGAAGTTAAATCTTGTGCTTCTCTAATAAGGAGACAAAAAGCAGCTTGAAATCGAAATGATACTTGGGAAGCAAAGAGAAAAATATTGTAAAGATGAAAAAGTAAAGGAAAAATATACTATTTGCCTGTTAGTTAAAAATACACAACGATTTCAAAAAATAGTTACAGCTGAGACACATAAATCTTTAGAAACTTGGATTTTCTTTTAATTATTTATTTTTACGGGATCCATACTACTGTAAGGGAAATATTCCAGAAATTATTTCTGTTATTATTCTCCCATATTTTAGATTAGTGTTTTCTTAAGCCTGCTTACAATATTTTTGAATGGAATTTTCAAAACTAAAAACTTTCTTTTCTGTACTAAACTTTTGACAAAACACAGTTTTAAAATGTAAGGTTATCCTGTAGACCAGAAATAAAGTTAAATAATTTTTAACAGTTTAAAATTTTGAACTTTAAATAGCATGATTTATATCTCCTTTTTTTGAAAAACATATACCGATGGAACTCAGCAGTTAGGAAAAAAAATCGTCTGGGAACCACATTAATAAAAAGTAACTTTGGGGATCGAAAAACCCGAAAATACATTTGGCTCCTCCGGACTGCGTTTGACTGACCCAAACTCCAAAAGCTTTACTGAAGAAACGGCATGGTTTGAGGTGACGAGAAAGCCTGTAATTCTTCTGCGCATTTTTGCAACCGAGAGAACAAACCAAACCAAGCTCTGACTTAATCACTCCCCAACGACCCCGCGTTTCCCTCGGTCTGTACCAACTCAGCCCCTCAAAATCACTGCGGGATTTTAGTCGCAGACCTGATTATTAGGGAAACAACACTTCTACCCTGCCGGCAGGACTCCCCGAAAGGATTTCAGCCGGCCTCGCCGCAGCGCACCGCGCCCCGCTGCCGCCCCGGGCCGCCTCTCCCTCTGTCCCAGCGGAGCTCCGCGCACCGCTCCGCGCAGCGCCGGGCTGGGCCCGCTGAGGGGCTGCGGCAATTATGGGGCTTCACCCTCCTCTTCCTCCCCTTAACCCAGCCGTGCTGTTCTCCCGTTAGAAAAAACTGCGGGATTTCGGTAACTTTGCCTGTTTTCCCCCCAGTCCAAAGCCACTTTTCGAAAGACATCCAGAGGGAAGCCCCGGCGCTGCCCAGCCTTACCTCCCGGATTTGGTGATGATCATCTCGGTACCTAGTTCATGAAACTTGTCCCAAAGCTCTTTAGTCTCCAGGCTGCAGGAGATTTTGGCCATCTCCTCGCTGGGGATGATGGGGGTGGTGGGGATGAGGGGCTCGGTGCACAGGGAAGAAGGGCTGCTGCTAAAATCCCCGTGAGGGTCCAGGCTGGATAAATCACTCAAAGGCTGGGCGCAAGAGGATTTCTCAACGAATTGTTCTGCAGGGTTTGAGGAAAAAGGGAGAGAGAGAGAGAAAAAGAGAAAGAGAGACAGACAGGATTTAGCCAGGACAACGCGACCACCGAGACGAGCTATTTAAAAATATAAATATATCTAGAAAAGGCATTTTTCGTTCGACTGCCGCCGCTCTGCCCCAGCACACCCGCAGACCCGGCTGACTCTTCAGGCGTCCGCTCATCATTTGAGGGCAGCGGTGGTGATCTTCGGAGATGAGCTCCGGGAAGAGCCCGGAGCGGCGCCACTCCCTAGAGGCGCACCGGGGCAGACGCCCGGGGGGCGGCTGGAGCAGCACGGCCCCGGCCTCGCCGCCGCCCGGCTGCGATCCGCTCCGCGGGGCACGGCGGGGCAGAGCCAGCCCTGAGCGCTG
>VZTE01003591.1:1792453-1869150 GCA_013397775.1 Eulacestoma nigropectus
CTTTTTTTTTTTTTTTTTTTTTTATTCTCGCAAAAGCCCCCACGACGCACACTTCACGCCGCAGAGAAAAACCTGTGCTGTGGCACCCGTGGGGCTGCACCCAGAAAACGGGCCCGGCACCGAGTCGAGCTGACATCCGCTCTTCTCCCGGCTATCCCTTGGGATAACCTGACATTTGCATCCCATCCCTCCTCCTCCGCTACTTCCCCGTGTCCCCTCCGGATCCGTCGCCTGTGCGGAGGGCAAGGATCACCTTTCCCTTTAATTAGGAGCCTACGGGTGCAGGGTGCCGCTGCCGAGACCCTCCCTGCCGCCCTCCCACCCTGACCGCTGCTGGCCCGGTGCTGCCCGGAGTCTGTGCCTGACCCTCCAGCCCGCACCCCCCTCTCCAAGGTAACCTACAGCACTGCTTTCGCACCGAGCTTACTCCTGCTTCGGGAGGGAAGAGTTAAAACCTTTTGCTCGTTCTTATTGTTCACCCTTGTAGATGAAAACAGTTTGTCCAGTAAAAAGAATGGTGTTTATTTGCTCGGGCAGGGTCTCAGGATCGCCCGTTTGTGCCTTGCGGGCGTACCGCTACTTTACAAAGCGATGGCTACAGCGCTAGCCGGCTCCGGCTCGGGCTCTGCTCCTCTGCAAACGCACGCGATTATCAGCCTTGCTTTCAGGAGCTTTTTTATCCTTCGCTGCACATAATTCTATTGCTCTGTCCGCCGGATTCCTCCTCTCTTTTCGCTCCCCGATTTCGGAGCAGCCCCCGCTCCCGGTGCTCTTGCTGCGGCAGGGACATCGCTCCCCTGCCGCCGCTCCACGCTCTCCCCCTCACGAAAAGAGCCGCGCCAGCAAGGCAGAAGCCCAGGTACCCGAGATCCAATTTCACAACAAAAACATCTCAATGTCACCTACAGCGAGAAGGTGGCTTATTGGAGCAAAATGCGAGGCATTTTAAACCCATTAGGCATCTCCCAGATGCAAATCCAATGGTGGAAAGAGAAAGGCTCTATTAAGACCCGAGGGCTGACAATTAGATTATAGTCCAATTGCCAGTGGATAATGTGCTAAAAGCTTTCCCATTTAGTGTAACTCCTCGCTGAAAATTATTCACACTTTGCAGGCTGCCGCGCTCCTGAACGGGAGACGTCTTTGTCCGCGGAGAGCGCGAATAGCCGGGCATAACTCAACACAGACACACGGACAGATGCACACGCAGGAGGTCTCGCAGCCAGAAGGATCATTAAACGCATCCTACTCGATCCAGAGCCGTGTGGCAAATCTGTTCGTGGTATAAGCTGATGAGCGCACGCATAGCCACTACAAAGGCGCCAGGATAAGTGCATCCGTAGGCGTACTCGCACCTATTCCAGCGGGCCGTACTGTGTTTGTATAGCATGGTTTGTGCAGAGCATAGCTTGGAAGATCATCTAGTTCTCAAGCACACATTGACAGGTCAGCTGCACACAATTAGACTTTAATGTTCCTTCATGTGCAGAAAAGACACTATTTTCCGTATAAACCTAAAGTTTCTATTTAATGACAGTGATGACATTTATATTAAAAATTAATATTCGCGTTTGGGTACTCCACAGATTATTTTTTTTCGGTTTAAAACCGTCACTAAAAGCTGACAAAATTTTCACTAAGGGCTTGAACTCCTAACGCTCTGCTGCTATAATTTGAAGTACCACCAAGCAGTACACGACTTCGAATGCGATCACTTAATTCCAGTATTGCAAAATCTTTGTCATGGGGTGAGGGCGTTTGCAGCCGCCGATGCCGTGCCTGCCCCGGGGGGCGTGGGGACTGTGAGCCTCCCTCCCCGCGGCGGGGACAGGCTCTTGCACCCCCGCAGGAAGACGATGCTCCACGGCGGCCGGCCAGCATCACATCCTGCCCCGGGGGAGTCTGCCCTGGACCGGAGGGCGGTGGAGGGCAAGCTCGGGCTCCCCATGGCAGGATGGGGTGGGCAGAGGCAGCAGGGCCTTCCGGACTATTCATCGAGGGAACCTCTGCCCCCCGTCATGTCACACGTACCAAAAATCATGAGCCTTTTTGGTTTTTTAGAGGTATATGCATATAAATAATTAACACGCAAGTTTATCTTGCCCGGCTTTCCCAACATCACCTAATTGAAAACTAAAGCAGAACGAGTCATCCCCCCAAACACCCAGAACTGCCACGACCTATGCAATGCATACCAGGCTTGAAGTGACCAAGCACCAGCTTTGAATTTTGGGGTTTAAATCAATAGTCAGAAGTGTTATGAAATGCCACATCTTTAATGCTCTATTTTTACACAACCATTTTATGCTCAATTTCAAACCAAAGTCCTTAGGAGCCCTTCCACCTATTTTGCAGAGTTAGAGGAAATATGAATTAACTGGCAGAATTAAGCAGAAAGGCTGGCATGTTAGAGAGAAAGAGAAGTTCAGAAAAGCTCCTTCACAGGTGTTGAAAAAGACAACAGAAAACACAAAAATGTCTGTCCAACTGCTTCATTGGAGAGAACATTTCAATGGCTTGCAAAAGAATCTGTTTGTCTAGTTTCTTTACACAGAAAGCATTTTTAATTTCTTTACTCACAAAGCATTTCAGAACACTTCAAAATTTTATAAATCATAAAATGTGACGTGCTTACTTTGCAGATGGGAATATTATTCAAGATGAACAAAATGTGCTTGTGTGTACACTTCTCTATACACATACATACAACTGCAGTACCATACACTTAAACCTGCCCAGTGGTGCTTTTCTTAGTTGCCTTCTAAGAAACAATACAAGCAACCCACAGCACAAGATTTACTGTAAGCTGAAACCACTGCTTTGGACCAAAATTTTAGTGGAAAACAAGACTTCTTTATTTCAGTGCTCATTTTAAAGACGTAAAAAATTATGTCAGTGATATGGAACCAGTTTGCTGGGGCATGGGAAAAATCTCTTCTAGTTCCTGACTTTTGAAGTCTCACTGGAGTTAAGATAGCCTGACAGGCATATGTATGTCTGTCTATTTGTCTATCCTAGAGACAGGACGGAGCTGCTTCTTGACTTTCACCTTGATGATGGAAGTCAAGATGCAGTTCCTAACAGACTGCAAGAACGTGATGCTCCCTCTCCTTTGATCGGGTACAGGGGTCCACCTGAAATTTTGGGCTTGCGGTTTTCAGGAAAGCTGTCACTCACATTGTTTATTGGTTGAAGTAAATCTCTGGCTATTGTGTGACTTGATTGTGCAGCTGGACTGCTTGGAAAATGTACTCATTGCTCAAACTCCTGAAACAATAAAATTTCTTCTTTTTTTCTTGTATCTGTGACAGATATTTTAAGTGAACCTCTTTTATCTTCATTTTCTTTCAGGTCTTTTTGTATTTTTCCTCATTTCATATTTAATTTTTATTAAAAAATAATAAACCAGAACTTTTGAGTTTTATTAAGCAAGTGAGATTTAAATAGCTAATTTATTTGCTGTTTTTTGGAAATTCCCTGTTTAAGAAATACTAATAAACAATAAATTGGCAATGTAGAAGTATTGAGAACAATTTCAGCTAAATAAAAAAGTCTCAAGGAGCATTTTTTGGTTAAAAAACATCACCAGACTTTACACAGCACTAAAAATGATCATGTGCACATTTATGAGAAAGGGCAAATTTTTCCCTTGACTTTTGCAGCCCTTGGATTGGTAGGAGAGTTTCAGAGGTGCCTGTAATGGTGATATGAAAATAGGAATAGTAGGAAGTGCTGAGAAGAATAGAAACCTCAACAACTAAGAAAAAAGTTTCTGGCAAATGTTAAAACTTTTTTTTTTAAATAGAAGAGTCTGGTTTTGAGTCTCTGGTTTGAGATGTCTTGGGTGTTACTTACTTCATCTAGATTTATAGTTCCTCGCAATTTTTTTGTAATGTCCAAAGTTCTGTCCCAAAATATCCAAAGCTAAGAACCTAAAATTAGAGACTGCCTTTGAAACTGCTGATCTCTGCATATTTTCCCTCTGTGAACATACAGCAGTAGAAAACGCCCAAAGACAATGAGTAAAGAGAATGAGTTTTGCTTTGAGGGCTAGCGGTAGAAAGCCTTAGAAGAAGGCTGTCAGCCATTTCCCAAAAACTTCAAGAGCATTGCTTTTCCATTTTTGCTCAGTGATATATCTGCTATTTGTGTTCACCTCTCCTGGTAGGTATAAAGAAAAATGGTAGTTTAAAAAAAAAAATAAAAAAAAAGTTAAGAAAAAGATAGAAAACAAGGAGGAGTAAGGTGAACACAGAACAAAGAAGGTTTCATTTCTGGCCTAGTGAGCTTGGAAAGTGAGAAGAAGCACTGTGGTTTACAACTCTCGCAGCTCACGCAGAGCAGCTTGTAACAGAGCGTGTGATACAGTCTGGGAGCAGCACTGCTGTCACTGATGAGCTGCTCCAGCAGCCTTCTGCTGCCTGAAGCCTCACAGCCACAATCACAGAAACTCAGCGGGTGCAGAGAGGGTCCTGCTGCCGGACCCATCAGGCACCACAAACGAGGCCTGCCAATATTTCTGGCTTATTTCCACATTGTAAGGATGGAGGGAGAAGGATTCCCACACCGTGGCATGGTGAAAGGCATTGCTTTTGCTTATTTTAACAGTATGGGGAACCGGACTGGGGGTGCTCTGGCACAAAAAGGTTTTTTTTTGTTTTTTTTTAAGCCTGCAATTTCGAAAGCATTCGGGAATAGGGCTTGAAAAACATTTTTCAGTACCCATAACATACCGCTGATTTATCTGGCAACAGCTAAGCTTGCAGAGGGAAACTAAGCTTATTTGAAATAATGTGGTCGTAAATAACACCAGGGGAAAACAGTTCACAAGTTTGTGTAACTCCCAGCATACTCTTTGCTGGAAGTCTGACACCAAAAGGGTTTTCATTACAGCAGCGTGAAGACAACCCTACGAGGTAAGCACTTCCTGCCCTGCCTGCACGGGTTTGCAGGAGAAGCCAGCTTGCTTCCATTAGTTATATCAAAGTGAGGAAACCAATCAACCTGGAATTTGCACCATAAAAAGTGGCTACAAGCCAAGTAGGTTGCCCTCAGCTTTCAGGTGATCAGAGGTGAAATTACAGCCCCTTTAAAGTTAGCAGTTCATTTAGCATGGATCAGAGAAGAGCTTGAATCAGTATTTCAGTTCAACTTTACCACAGATTTTTGGCTGGTTTTAGAGCTTAACTTATTGTTGACCATAGTACAGTATTCATAGCTGATCTTAAAAACTTCACCAATAATGAGTGCAGTAATGAAAATACAAATCAATTAGGCTTCTGGGTGACAGAGAAACTAGCATTGCCCTATGACAGGCATGAGATTATAGCAGTTTATATTTAACATAAGTGAATGTGTAGTTTTTGCTAATGAAGAACATTTATGTTCTTTTAGTGCTCAAATTTGGCAGTCTAAAATATAGCTAGACAAGAGTAAGTCATGTGTTAACCTCAAGCGTTCTTGCAGGATACAAAGCTGGGCTGGGTTTGCTAGATACAGGAAAAGCTAACAAAATTTGACAGAATCGTTACTGCTGTTACTATGAAACACAAATGAAACTCAACTAATAGGATAATACCTTGCTGTTTGTGCTGAAGAAATAACCAAGGAATACAATCAGAGATACAGTTTACAAATGGGTATAAGTCACGTACAATGGATATCTCAGGGATAGAACAAGAGGAAGTAAAAAGGTGTGAGAACAACTCCTTTCCAACAAAAAAGAAACAACTCTTATGATGCATCTTATTTTTTTCCATAGCAGAAAAATCAGCTTTTCTGGGGTTTTATTTAGATAATCTTTGGTTACACAAGGACTGAACTACATTTGCATTCCAGTGTGCTCTTTTGGCCCAGCATTGGGGATGTAAATGGGGAGCTTTTTAAAAAAATAAAGAATCATTTAGATTGGAAAAGACCTCCAAAATCATAGAGTCCAACCTTTGACTGATCACCACCTTGTCAACTAAACCATAGCACTATGTCCCATTTCCAGTCATCTCTTAAACGCTTTCAGGGATGCTGACTCCACTACCTCACTGGCAGTCCATTCCAGTGCTTGACAACCCCTTCCATGAAAAAAATTCCTCCTGATGCCCAAACTGAACCTCTTCTGGTGCAGCTTGAGGCTATGTCCTCTTGTCCTGTAACTGGCTGCCTGGGAGAAGAGACTGACCCCCACTTTGCTACAACCTCCTGTCAGGCAGTTGTAGAGAGTGATAAAGCTACCCCTGACCCTCCACTTGTCTTGTATGATTTACTCTCTGTAGACTCTGCACCAGCTTTGTTGCCCTTCTCTGGACATGCTCCAGCACCTCAATGTTTTTCTTGTAGTGAGAGGCCCAGAAATGGATGCAGTACTCAAGGTGTGGCCTCACCAGTGGTGAGTACAGAGGGAAAATCGCTTCTCTGGTCTTGATGGTCACAATATTTTTTATACAAGCCAGGATAACTGGGCACTCTGCCGGCTTGTGTTCAGCTGGCTGTTGACCAGCACCCCCAGTTCCTTTTCTGCTGGTCAGCTTTGCAGCCACTCCTCCCCAGATTTGTAGTGCTACATGGGTTTTTGTTGTGAACCAAGTGCAGGACCCAGCATATCACATTATTGAGCCTCACACCATTGGCCTCAGCCCGTTGATCCAGTCTGTTTACATCCCTCTGCAGAACCTCCCTACCCTCCAGCAGATTAACACTCCCACCCAACATAATGTCTCCTGTGAACTTAGTGAGGGTGCACTCAATCCCCTTGTCCAGATCATCAATAGAGGTATTAAACAGGACTGGCCCCAACACTGAGCCTCAGGGAACCCCACTAGTGACTTCTGGGCAAAAGAGATTCCTCTTGTGCAAGGCAACCATGGAAAAAGACAGTTCACTCCTCCTCCATTCACCACTGCCCCGAGTTTGCCTGCTAGGATACCGCAAGGACTTCGGAGCAGGATTTGGCCTTTCTCTCTATCCATAGTTACCCAATACAGCCAAATCCTGCCACAACATAGTTGATGATTAGTAGCCAAGGCAGCCCTGTGTTACACTAGAGGTTGATTAGCTTCCTTGTCTTCACCCCTAACAACTGCTGAGGTCTGGGAGCAACTTATTTTTCCTCCATGGTAGTCTCTCAAATTTAGGGTTAAACATTTTGTCTTTTTCTCCATAAGAGATCTTTTTTTTGATGAAAATCAGCCTGAAATCATAGGCTTTAATTCCATCTGTACGTGGATTTCAAAGTAAAAAAAATATATTTGTCAAATAAAAAATTACCTTTCATTGACTGAAACATTTCTCCAATAATGGAAATCATTCTTTAAAACAAGTTAAAATAGTGTCTTTCAAGTTAAAAACTCTATTTTACACTGTCACTTTTTGGCAAATTAAGGATTCGATCAAGAGCTTAGGCTTCACACAAGTTGAAATGAGTGGGTTCTCTTTAAAAGTCCATGGCATTGCCCCTTTTCATGTATCTGAGTTCACATTCCTCTTTCTGTTACAGAAACTCTTGAGCAAGTATGGAGCATAGAAATCTGTCATGCATCTTTCAATTTCAAAGACAGCTGCCAAAGTACAGTACAAGAATTAATGTTTAGATATTTTTTTCTTTCTAACACCAGGAATGCTTTGGGTGCCAGTGCCAAGACAAACCTTGTCCCTCAGGTTTGAGACACTTGGATGTAAGTGATCATGTGGAAAGTGATATTCACCTTTCTATAGTGTACAAAATATTAAAACTGTTAACCGTGATTAGCATGGATCTCCCAAAAAGGCCTAGAATAAATGAGAATTGAAAAGAAAATTCCTTTTAGCCTACTAGAATAAATTATATGGGTCTACTAAGCAGATAGTAAACCAAGTAAAACCAAGGCTGGCACCATAAAAGAAAGATAATGGTGTACAGTAAGGCTGTAGGAGAGATAAGGGGGGGAAAATTGGGACATAATTTAGTGAGTATTTTAAAACTGGTGTTTTATGTCAAAAAGGGAAACCCAAGGTTAATTCTGGCAAAATAAACAGACATATAGACATATTGGATATTTGGTATTGGAAAGAAACCTAAGACCAAAGGTTTGAGAGAGAGAGAGAGAAAAAAAATTTCATTCTAAATCCCAGGGATGGAAACTCTAGGAAGAAAGAGTGGCTTAATCATAGCTAAACTTTTATAGCCATAGTGACAGCTTTGCACCTCAGGTGATGCCTCCACCCTTCCTTGGCAATGCCACAATTAATCTTGATCAGTACAATGTGATAACTAGAACACAAGGCCAGGATTAGCTGGTCTGAGACTCTAACCCAGAACTGCAACTACTCTGCGCTCCTGCTTTGCTTTGTTCAAACCCAGTTGCAGCGATACTAACATGTTGCAGAAAAGGCCTCAGAGTCTGCTGACTAAAAGCACCACATGGAGACATGGTGTCAGTACCGCCTATAAAACAAGGCACTTGGGAAGGCACCTTAATTTGTAGACTCTCTCTGAGCTTTCACAAAGAAAATAGAGTCTATTATTAAAACTGACCTTTCTACCCACCAACAGCTAATGACACAATCATATTCAATTAGGTCAGATTTCAGAGAGGTTTCAAAATATTTTTGTTAGCAAAGCAACCAGTACTTGAAACCTTTATTTTCCCAGTTCAGTTTCAAAGGGCTGCATGCCTTTTGCACTGATGTGTTCCTAGGGATTGGGAAGAGCACTTCAATGTTTAACATGCACTCACGTTTCCAGCGAAAGAAAGACTGCATGAAATCTGTCATTTAATATCTGAAACTTGCATGGTTTCCTTTTCTTCAGTTTGACAGGGGAGATTATGCCCACAAATAAACATTCCCAATAGCATATTTGGGCTCTTACCACTTGGCATCTGTCAAACAACTTGCCATCAGCTTTCCAAAATTGACAGTTTCAGTAGATTTCTGCTAAATGTTGAAAAATAGTTTTGCTGACCTCTTCTTTGTTGAAGATTCAGACACCAGCTGAGGCAGCTGTCCAGTCTGCAGTATGATATAAGAGAAGAGGAATTAACCCAACAGCAATTGAATTTGGAAACATCTTTAGAGAAACTACCAACTGCTGCAGAAAAAAGAGTATTACTTAGTTCTGCTGTCACTAAAATGGATGACACCTGCTAATCTACAGTGACTGATCCTCCTCTAATGTGTGACCTGACCACTGGAGAACTGAATGGGTGCAGACCAGTCACAAGCCCAACACAATGGTCACCATCACTTTGCTGGTCTTCTCCACTGAAAACTGAGTGTATACAGTTTTGAATAACATTTTAACCTTGTTATTTCTTGTCTATTTCTGGACCTTGCTCTTTTGCCTTAAAATTTGTGTCTGTTGTGCTTTCCACGGTAATGATGGTGGAATTACAGGAGGAGCATGCACTTGTCCCACCAACAGTGGTGTAGATGGTAGCAATGTGGGTCTGGAGATGCAGCCACTTAGCAGAGAGTGGGATTTTCAAACGTATCCATGTCACTTATCCTGTTTTTGTTCTGTTAACACAGATGTGCATTCTTAAAGACGCACCATGTTGAAATCCAGAGAACCAACTGTCATGGAGATGAGAGGGCTTTCATGGAAAATTGAGAAGCAAAAAAGAACCAACTTTTGAGTGCATCTGAAACACGTAAGGGAGAGATGCATGCGCTACAGAGGTAGAGAAGGGAGGTTGTGCATTAGAGAAAGAGAGGAAGTGAAAACCATCTTTTCTTTTTCCTGTCTTTTTTTCAATACAATAATTTTCAGTTTATTCACACACTGCCCTAAGTCATCTGAATGCTATCTCATGTCATCACTGGCAGCTTACAGTCCTTGACATCTGTTACTCACTTTAGTTTGGTCTCATTTTACTTTTAGATTTTTTTTTTATTTTAAAGAAAAGCAATTTCTGCTGTGAAATGCCAGTTCTGTTTCAGAGTACATAAATGTTGACGCAAAGCTGAAACATTGTCACGTTTAGCCCCAGACGAGTTAATAAACAGTGATCATTCTACAGTGTTCTTCCTGAGGTGTGTCACTGTTACATATTCTTAAGCCACTGTTTAGATGGATCTTTGCTAACACAGAGTTGCTGGTGAACTTAGACCAGCTGTCCACAGGAAACATGCCATGCATCATCTAGCAAAGACGGGGTCATTTCATCAGTTAACCATATTCCTGAACTTAGTTCTTGATATCTTAAAATAACCTCCCCTCAAAGCCATAAATCAGGGTGGAAGGATTGTAACAAACTGTTTTGCAGCCCAACGCAGAGGGAATTATACTAATAGGCTGTTCATAACCTGGTCACATCATCTTTGTTGACTCATACAACTGACACCAGAAGCAGAAGTTCCTTGCTAGGCTCTTTACCTTGGTCCTTCAACGTGCTCATTGCTTTTATCTTCTATTTATTAACAGGTAGTGGGGACACGAAACCTACTTATCACCATCTGTCTCTAGTAAAGAAGAGGCAGGCCTGACCAAAGCCCTGGTACTTTGAATCTCCTGGTGGGGGAAGGAAGGGACATGAGAGACATAAGAGAGCTGATGAAACTTTGAGGACACTGGTGCAGGCTTTTCCTGTGAAAGGAAAGACTTCATAGCTGGCTCTGCATATGGAACCCAGATTTTACAAAAGCTGGGTTCCCTTCTTAAGAAGAAAGACAAAAACCAGATTTACTATCTGTTCAGCAGATTTGATATTAATGTACCCCACTGATACCAAATAGCTTAAGGCATGTCTAGGTGAGGTTCTTTTTGAAGGCTTACAGTGAAGCTCCTAAAAATCTTGTTTGGCCATCCCCATGCCAGGGACTGGAGGAGGTGTAAACTATTATATATGAGATAGTAGCACATGCAAAACAACTAAAGTTAATTTTGCCTCCTCTGGTATCATTTGAATTTACCAATTTTTTTTTTGGTTGTTTGGTTTGGGTTTTTTTTTTTTTTTTTTTTTTTTAACAGATGCTTATAACAAATGAAACCCCTGTAATCAACGCAAGGAAGAACATGTCAGAGCTCACAAAACTCCATGGGTTGGGAAACCAGACCAGTTGCCAAGACTCAAGGAGCAAGACTGCCGGTACATCTACCCCACCGGCAGTTCGCTGGGGACCAGGCTATTCCTCTATGATGCAGTGGAGCAGCAGTATGTGCAAATTTATGTACAGTTTCTCAGTTGCATGTATTGAAGGGGACATAAAGAAATACTTTGATTAGTAGAAGAAAGTAGTAGAACCTATGAAGGCTGGTCACCCATGAATTTATGTCTTGTGATAAAGTTTGCTATGTCAATAATTTTCTAATAAGAGAATCAAGCCATGCTGTAATTCTTCCATGAATGGAAGTATAAAGAGAATTCCTGCCTCCTATATTAGTCTGTCTATAGTCACAAAACAAGTAGACATTGAATACCATTGACATCCTGTCCTTGTTTCCAAATCAAATTGAAATTACCCAAGTAGTTCAGAAGTTTTGTTGGAGAAGGTGTGGGATAGACAGAATTGTTTCAACCTTTTTTTCTTAAGGAGACTAGTTTTGAGAAACAGGCAACAAACATAGCTCCCTCATGGCCATATCACAACAATGAAGCATATCTGTTTTGTGTTACGTAAACAAAGACAGTGCTTTGGGTCAAAAACTCTGTGAGAGACATTAAGACGTCTTGCAAACTGACTGTGTGTTCAGTCTTGAACGCGAAGATCCTGCAGGTGAATCATTAGATTAGACCTCCCTCAATTAAAAGAGAGCAAAAGTAAATTGCACAGCATCCACATCAGGTGAGTATAGGAAGAAACAAAGGAGCAAAAGATCCATCAGACATGCCAAGGGGAAAAATCCTGACTGTTAGTTCTCCATTGTTTCATATCCTACACTTCTGGAGAGCAGACCAGGCAGTGTTAATGAGCTAAACATAATACGTCAGGAACTTTCCCTGCTTTTGCAGCTTGACCAGCATCTGGTTTAAAAAAAAATAACAAAAATTTGTGTATGTGGGAATATTTTGCCCTTGGCAGCAGTGAAGAAACCCATATAAGTTATCTAATATGTCAGCAGATTGTTAGCAGCAGACGTGACCCCATTTGGGTGGGTACTGCATCTATGCAGAAGTATAGTTGTATGGAGAGGAGCATAACAAGAACCAGGCTGAGCTGCTGCATGGCTCACATGGAGAAGGGCTTTCTTTGCAGTCACTGTGATGCATCAAGGAAGTGGAGCCTTTTCTGAGTCAGCAGCAGCAGAATCGCTAACATTCCCTCAGAGAGACACTGCCGAAATGGCTAACAGATTTGAACCAGAGCTGTAAAGGATGAAAAAGACACTATTATATCATCTGAAACCTTCCCATGTGAGCGATGGGAAGCCTTTACTCACTCACTGGTTTTAAATGGAGCTTTAGAGCAATTGGGAACCAAATCTGCTGTTTCTTTTCCTCCTCGCAGAAGTCCTCAGTCCTCTGCAGAACTTCGCAGAGCAGCAAACATAGTAATACACTACCTAAGGAGAGTGAGCAGAGAAGTAAAGGCTGCTTTGGACAACTATCCTGTTAATTAAAATACTACTTGCAGGGCTGGGGGAATTGCAGGTAAAACACTAGGGAACTAGCTACCAGTTCATCATATGACATCTTTGACATGTATCATACTACTGTCCCACTGTTCTTTCCCCTCTGCCTCAGTTCTTGTCCATGGTTAAATATACAAAACACTTGACAATATGGCCATTTCTCTATGTTTGTGCTCTAATGGCAGTGGATTTTGGCAAAGCTCTTTACTGCTGGTTCTTTAGTGGCCCCCATGCCCAGCGCTGTGCAGTCCATTGCATCGCTGAGGTACCAGCTACTAGAAGCAGCATGAAGGAAAGATGATTAGAGTTGTAAGTTCAACAGACGTTGGGTACTGCCTATACTTTTTCCACATTTCAACCAATATTTCACCAAGCACAGGAAGGCAACAGTGCCTATCAACCACGTAAAATTGTAATATTTCAGGGCAATGTACACACAATCCTACTTTTAATGATCCAGTAATGCATATTCACAGAGAGGTGTTACCTATATTAGCCAGCTCACACCACTGAACACTGCTGGAAGCAAAAGTAAGCTTTATGGCTGAGCAATAGTATTACGCAAGTATTTGTATAACAGGGGCAGTGGGGTAAATACTATTTATAAGCCACAAATATTTTTATGAGGAAAGATCACAAAGCACTTATCTTCTTACTACTTGTACAAATACCTTTTCTTTTTTAATACAGTGAGATTCTTCCTTATGTGTGAGTGTAGCAGAACTACGTAGCACCAAGGCTAGCTAGAGCAAATATTGGTGTTTTGTTGAATATATGCAAATACTGACTAGTATTGTACCCTTGAGAAAGCAACAATGCAGGAACAGGAAGGAATGCCCAGGAAATCCATGAGAGCAGGACTTTGTGTTTCCATCACCCGCAGAATACAGTGAAATTCAGCTGAGCTGGAACCACGCAGGTGGTCATCAAAACTTGCAGAAAACTGTATTTGTCAATATTCTCTTTCTGGGGAACTGGAAAGGGGTCTGTGGGGAAATATTTGGTTTGGTTTTTTGGTAAGAGCATCTGCTCATCCTCTCCAGGTAAGCTGTAAAAGCCAGAGGACAAGGCTGGCAGCCTGCACAAACACACCATGCCAATGACAAGGGAAGATAACGAAAAGGGTCTCTAGCAAAACAGCTACATATTCCCACAGCACTCTTCAGAGAAAGTGTGCCACCAAGTGTCTATTCAAATAGAAGCTGCTAAAAGCAACAAGTATCCGATTTCAGTTAATTAATACATGGAGCATCTGCACGAACGAAGCAGAGGCCACTTTTCTGAATACTGGAGAGATGCAGCTTCACTGGCAGGCATGTGGCATTGCTTCTGAATCACTCGGTGTATCAGAGGAATCAACACGCACGCATGCACACACACACACACCCGGGTACATGAGGAAACAAAGAATTGAGTTACAGAATCTCAGGTCCTGGGCATTTCTGCTTAGGCACAGTGGTAATCCTCATGAGCCCACACTTAGCTCAAGCTAGGGTTGTCCATGCTGCTGCATTAATAACAATAGCTAATGATGAAAAGGCCGTCTATCATGCTTTTCAGTGGGCCAGCTCAAGTTCTTTGCAAATAAGTGTATGACCATGATAGATAGGAAAGGAAGAACTACATAAATTGTTTCAGCTCTGTTCCCTGAAGTACCAGAAGGTAAATGGCATGGTAGGAAGCATATGCATGTCTCCCAAGACTCAGCCCAGCATTATGTGAAATAGAAAACACCTGTGTTCCTTTTTTGGTATGTAAACAAAGAAGCAACCTGAATACAGATGCTTGGACTGGTACTGGTGTTCTCCTGCCATAGCAGGAATCCAAACCTGGACAGGCAGCTGTCAGTCTCCTGTCAGAAACAAGCAGCCTTATGTACCTTATGGGAGCAAGCTTCTCTGATAGCTGTTTGGCAGCCCCTACAGAAGGAACAGAGAGTTTGTCTGAAAGGACAGATGTATCAGTGAAACTGAGGCATAAAGCACTTTGGAGAAATGGGAGGAAGAGAGAGAGAGAAGCAGGGAAAGGGAGGAAGAGAAAGAGAGAGTGAGACAGAGAGAGTGAGAAAGAAGCAAGCTCAGCGTAGGCTATGGTCTGTATGGAAACCACTGCTGAGGGCCTTGGTGCAACATGTTGCCATCATAAAAACCCAGCAGATGCACTGACTAAACGATGGCAGTGGTGGGAGTGTGTTTCTTCTTTCCTTACTATATGCATGTAGCACCTATGCAGATGTTTCTTCACCTCTATGCAAAAGTTCTATATGTCCAAGTAGTTTATTCCTTTTTCCTTCCAGAAATAAGCCATGGCATTATAAAACATACCTTATGTTCAAGAGCAAAATGAAAATTCAGGATTGCTAGCATGCGAAATACATTCTGCAGCCCACATCAGAAAAGTTTCAGGACATGGTAAAAGCAGCTTTTATTTCATGTCATTTGCTTCGCTTAAAAAGTAAATTCAACAGAATCACAGAATAAGATGAAAGACTTTTAAACTCTGAGTTAGGAGTTTGAATCAGGAATTTAAATAACTAATCATAAAATATACACTTTTAGTTAATTTCACTTTTTCTTTTTTTTTTCTGTGTGCCTCTGTATAGACAAGCTGTTAGACTGCGTGAGCTTTGGTTGTCGCCTTCATCACAGAGTGAATGCAACAGAATCTTAATTTTAAGCTGTTAGCCACTATCCAAATACTACAGCAAAATTAGCAGTAATCCAAGTTTTAAGCTATACTTATTTTGTCTTTCAGACTGTACGGGATCAAGGCATGTTTGGTTCATAAAAAAAAAAAAAAAAGAAGTCAGACACATGGAGTCTCTCAACCAGCAGAATTCTCTGAGATTAGGAGACTGTCATTCAGTTTCACCTCTAATTTTTCCCCTTGCTCATTTTCCATCTAAACAAGAAGTGTTATTAAATCGAGAAGATCAGCAACATGATCAACTCTTTTTCTTTTTTCTTCTGTGTTTTGCAAGGAAGGAAACATCCTGCAATCACTTGCAAAGCACATGGTCATAAGCATGCTGCAACTGTGGATACGGGTGTGCAAGTCGATCCTGCAGCTAAGCCTCCTGTTGCTTAAACAAGCAGGGCTACCTGTTCTCAACCTAATTTCAGTATTATGTTAGGGAGAGAAGTCTCTTTGTATCAGATCTGACAGGCATGTGTTCCTGAGGAAGTGGAGGGGAAGCCCTCCGTTCATATGACTAATTAGACAGGCTTCATGCTGGGTTGCTCTTTTTTGATGCTGATCCCTGTACTAATTGTCAGTTTGTTCCTTGGGAAGGCAAGGTTGAGTTCAAATGCTGCAGCGCCTTGTTCCCCGTTAGCTTTCCTGACCTTAAACTGATGAGAATTGACAAGGAACAGACTGGGGCAGAGAGAGAGCATGGTCCTTTCCACTTGTGGAGAGTGTGTTTTGGAGCCACGGGAAAAAAAACAGAAACAGGAGGACAATTAACGGGGCACTTAGATAAAACAGACAGTTGTACCCGTGAAGCAAGAGCACCAAGAGTTTAAGGAGGAAAAGGCAGCACTATCACAATCAATATACACTCACTTCTAGCTGAGTTTCTCCAGCTCCCTTAGGAAAGTGTAGATGGTTTAATTTTTAACCAAATCTCCAATCGGATTTTTTGCTCTGCTTTTATTCTGGGTAGACCTGCAACAGTTTAAAACCGAGCTACCACAGCTGAGCCAGGCTCACTTCCCAACAGCTGCCTGCCTGTTCCATTTTTTTTTCTTTTCTTGTCTTTTTTTTTTCTGAGGCTGTTTTAGCTCTGGTCAGGCTTTCATGGTAGGAGAGGAGGAGGGGGGAAGAAAAGGGGAGCATTTAATCAAATCTGACATTCAGGAGCTCAATCCTGCAAGGTACTGAGCTCATTGACCTCAGTCCAGCAAAACAATATACATAGGACTTCAAAGAGGATACTCACATGCTTAAAGTTAAGCAGATGTCTAAGTGGTGTATTGGATTTGGGCCAGGGAAAGCAGGCCCTTCCAAAAAGCTCAGGCGCTCCAGTGTGCTCAGGTCTGCAAACCACCACCTTTATCGGCTCAGCTTTCCGTGTAACTCCAGAACAGGTGTTACAATTACAGCAGGGGCTGAGATGAAAGGGGCCCAAGGGCTTGGCTGCAAAGACAGGAGAAAACTGGCAGTTTTCTGGGCAGTAGTTCCTGTTCTTTTCTATGTAAAATAAATGCTCTATTATGCTATTTCTGGTTTAGGATGAAATGAGGCAGCCAAATGCTCCGTTCCCCACTAAAGTCCTAAAATTCTAATTTACAATCGAGGCATGACAACTCTGCAAAAGAAAGACTTCCATTTTGTTGGTTGGGCTTTTACCCTATTCTTTCTGATGCTTTTAATTTTAGTAAAATGCTTCAGGAGTAGAAAGGCACAGCTTTCTGATTTTGAGGGAAGTCTTGTTGGAAATCACTGTATATCTATCAGCGTCCTCAGAGCCTGCCTTGAAAAAGTGGGCATTGTGCAACTTTAACAGACTTTCTACTCCACTGAGCATAGATATCCAAGGGAAACAGGAGTTTTCAGCTAAGTGAGGACTCTTGGTCTGATTTCAGACATGATGGTCTCAGGAGGACTTCAACATGTCTTGGAGGTAAAGAGTGAACAAGACCCAATTCTGTGACATTAACACCAAGAAGAAAAGAAACCCCAAGCAATGATCTCTACCAGAAATCTCTGTTTGAACTCTATTGAAAAAAGTAGTGATTATCAACTGCTCTGCTCCTTTCATCCAACATCCTTCAATTAAATGCGTTCTACACAGGTACATATGCACACACCTATATATCTTCCAGTTCCTAATCTTCTGCTCAGTAGAATGTGGACAATCAGAAAGCTTGTTTTTAGACACAGCACTGATATTTTCCTGTCCACCTTAGTGCATGAGAGCATAAGCAAGTGGGAGGGATACAGATAGAATGTTTCAACCTCCAAATAAATTAATTCTGAAGAAGTTCAACTGGCTGGACAAGAACTATGCAATTATTGAAGATCTATGAAATTCCAGCCTTTGAAATGTCATTGAGATATGCTAAGAATATGTATTAATCAGTACAGAATGCGAAACATCAGCTTTCTCATAAAAGTCACTACTAAATTACAAAGGTTTTACACAGCACTAGTAATGTGATTTTCAAATTTTCTTTCAAGACCTGACATTTTAAAAAATTTTCTGCTTAGGATATGGTTCCCTTTTCAGTAAGACTGTCCAAGTAAGTGAGAGACAGAACTCCAAAAACAGGTAGGAGAAGCCAGCAAAAGGAGAGTCGAGACAAGCAAAGCACTATTGTAGATCCAACCCAATTTTAAATCTGTGACATAGGTAAAAACTAATGTATACCAAAAACCCGCCAAAAATTAACAAACACCCCCCCACACTACACCTTTCTTAATATTTCTTTAGATCAGTTGAAAATAATTTTGCACTGCTGTTTTAATAGCCTACCAGTGTGGACAAAACTACTCCAGTCCTGCTTTCTTGTAATACCTCAAGAGAAAAATGTCACCTCAGTCTTTCAATTTCTGAGGGTTCAAGGTGAAAGAAGACTTTTTCAAACTTGACACAAGCTTATATATTAAGGGCTGCCATATAACAGACTATACAATCTTTCTCCTGCTACTTTCTCTAGTTCCACTGTGGATGATTACCTGGTCTGGAATAAAAGGAACAGAGCAGGCAAAAATTCACCTCAGGCATCTTTCACTTGTGACATGGGAAATAACAAAACATCCTTGCTTTCACACTTTGAAAGCACAGGCTCTCTATTTTAGCACTTCAGCAGCAAAACAGCTTCCCTGTCACTGAATGCATCTGCAGTAGGCCTTATTTTCATTTAAATGATGGCTTTTCAACCTTCTGTGGTTTAGACTTTGTCTATATAGGGGAAGACTATCTCCTCAACACCTTTCTCCACACTCATATCCGCACAGACTTGCAGGAAACTTTCCTGCAGAACTTTATCAATAGGTGTATTAGCAATATGTGTCAGAAAACTCTTTAAACAAAGAAGGCATGTAAAAGAGAAGTCACAAAGTGTCAAAGCTCGTGTACGTATTCCTTCTGAGCAAAAAGTTTTTGAAAATCTAAGCAACAGGCTCCCTGTTCAGCCATGACATTTGTCCCTACATGTCTTCATTAATTGCTTTCTAAGAAAAGAGGGGACTTGAAGAATGCTAGAATTCACTGTCCTACATCAAGTTTGCATTCAGATCAAAGTCTTTATCCTGAATCCTGTCATAGATAGCCATTAAAAAGCCTTGGGTCAGGTGTTATGTTTTGGGCCTTCAACTTTTCCTTTCAAATAAAAAATAATGGTTTCTCTTAGGTTTCTGATGCGGTCAGAGGAGTCAGCGGTAATCTCCTCCATCTTTGAAAGAACTGGTTACTTGCATCCTTTCCTGCATGTTTGGATAATGTTCCAAAGGTATGGACTGAGTAATACAGATAACTTGGGTATAGTCACTGTTGTAATAACTCCTGTTGCATCAAGTCATCAGAAACACAAATGCAAAAAGACAGAGATGCTGTCCTCCTGTCCTAGAGTTCCTACATCTGTAATGAAAACTCTCCATGTACCAGAATTCCAGATAACAGTTATAAAAAAAACCACCAGAGTATATACAGCACAGTATTTCCCCCCACCACCGTCTTCTCTTTCACATACAGAAAACGAAATAAGGCAAAGGGACATAACGCAAGATGGTAACACAGCTTTGATAACAATTTAGGTCCCATCATTAGGGCTACATCAGAACACAACCAACAGTCAAGGTTTCCTAGGGACTGTTGTGGAAGGAATCTATTTCAGTATCATGCCTGTGCCATGTAGGCCATCTAAACCACAAAAGAACAGCAGGGTATCTTTGCTGCAGATCAAGGCCACTTGTAAATATCTATTGAAATGAGTCTCATGAAAACAGCACTTTTCATATGGCAGAGACCATCATCCCCGTGTTTGGTTTGCTGACATAACAATAATTATTCCACAATAACAAGCTTAGCTGCAGCAATGGGGACTGAGTATTGGGGTGGTAGAGTTTCCAACCTGCAATTTCCAGCCTCAGCCTCCCCATTCAGAGTGGAAATCACAGTGTGTGTGGCATACCCTCAAGGGATGTACAAGGTCACTGAAAGCAAAAGTGTAGCATTTGCTGAAATAAAAGTTTAGACTAAACAGCATGTGATATTGTCAGGACTTGACCATGAGAAGGAAGCTTTCATCACCAAATAGCATTTTACCAGATGTTCATGAGTATGCACACCCAAACTCACAATCTCTTGTCTATTAGGGGGAAATTCACACCATTTTCCTTTGTTCATTACAATAGGGTTCTATTTGGACTAGGTTTATAGGAATATTTCAACATCTAACAGATCCCATTGTAGACAGCTGGGAGAGAATATTTGAAAATCTAGTTCATCAGCCATAACCACTGTGGGAGGCAGAGAGAGAGCCTAGGAGAGTTCATGAAACACTGTGCTACCAACACTTTTAGGCTGCTACAATATGAAATGGATAAGGTGAGGAAAGGGGAGACTTTGGGGTAGATGGTGGTGAAATGTCATAGTGCTGTTGGGGAAGGAACAGAAAACTCTGTGTGGGAACAGTTTGGGAATGGGGAAGGAGCTTGAAGAATGGGAGCGATGTGCTGGAAAAGTGTCAAAGAACTTGGAAGCACTGGGGTACTTGAACTATAGGACAGGAGGACTGAAAAGTAGAAGATTATGTTCCCATCACCCAGCCTCTCATGCTAAATCAGGAGAAGATGGGATTATCTTCAGCTAGAGATAAACAGACTCATTAGGAGTCCAGGACACACAGAACTCCATCTAATTTTTTCTTGCACTGGACTATCAGGATGCTCCCTTTCTAACAAGCTGGAAGTGCCCTAGCCTTTCCAACCTCTCTTGGCCATAGGGTAGGTCTGTCAGAAGTTTCTAAGCAGTTTTGGATATCTTTCATGTTGCGCTCTGTCTTGCAAAAAAGCTTCTTTCCAATATTCAAGAAATTCTAACATTTCCGTAGTTACCAGGCTAACTCAGATGATGCATTTGTTCCAGTTGTAGTCAAACAACAGTTTGCACAAAAGCCCCAGATAAACACCCATCCCCTTAACTAATACTCCAAGAAAACCAACGTCACGGTGTTCGCAACAAACACCCCTCACTCCTGATAACTGCAAACTGAAACTAGGTTGTGAGTGGATTCTTCTGTTTACAGCCTTTCAAAATGGTGTAAAAGTAGTGAATAGACTCTTTGCATATGAATCTTTACAAAGATTTCCTATAAGTTAACATGTTTTTTAATGAAAGGATCATGAAAATTTGACTATTTCATATTAAGGAACACACCTGAACACGGTGCTAAGTACTATTAAAATAATTTATTTTGGAGTACTTTAAGGGGTTTTATTTAGTTTTCTCTTTGTTTCTTTTGGTCCCCATCTTCCACTAGCACAAACTACTGTGACATTGGAAAAGCCAGTCCCCCATTTCCTGTTATGATATGCTTAAGGCCCTTAGGACCTCTTGAACATCTCCATGTAGGAAAAAGTGAAGCAGTTCATTGAAGTACAAAACCATTTATTCCATAGAATCCAAGAACAATTTAGGTTAGAAAAGACCTCTGAGGTGCTCGGGTCCAACCATTAGCCTAGCACTGCCAAGTCCACCACAAAGCCATGCCCCACATGCCCAGGCCCACCCTGGGGCTCCCTGGTGCACACATGCTGGAAAGATCTAATGGAAGGGGTTTAGCATGATCTAGTGCTGACTAACAGCTGTGAGTTAACTTGGGCCGTGCCCAGCTTTGGAGGTGACACTGGAGCAGCTGGAGGGAGCCCTAGGGCAGGGCTAGCAAAGGGAGTTCAGAGAGGCAGAGCTTGGTTCCTTGTTCACCTTGAAACCCAACACCACAAGGTTATTCGAGTCTCTGTACCACATGACAACTGGTGCAAATGAGCTATTGAAAAAACTTCATTTCAGCTACAACTCATCACATATCCCCCTGAATGTGTCACTGCCTCACAGGAAAATAGGTGTTCATTCAATATTATTCATGTTGGGGCACAAGTAAGGGACAAGTGGAATAATTTACATTGAGGTAGCTCAGATATTTCACCTCTGTAAGTGTGAAAACAAAATTTCATTAGTTCTTCCCCACCCTCTCCTCACCCAAAAATGAAGCTTTGGGAAATACTTTATTTGCTCCTATGATCTACAACAGTTTAACCTTTAGCCTTATTGAATAAGACCTCTCACAGTTATCAAGTATTGTCCTAAGGTAAATGACACCATCTCTACGACATAATTGTCTTATTTTTCACACGTGCGAAACATTGATACAAAAATAAATTTCAAAACAGGTCTTAGGTAAAAGAGCACAACATCAACCGAAAAATGACTGAAATAATGATGTTATTGAGGACAAACCAGACAGAATGTAATGGAAGAAGGGTGCAGTTACAATTTGACTTTCGGCACATATAAAGATAGGTAAAGTCCTGCAAAATAACTCATCAGGGAGGCATCAACAAATGTTTTCTTCAGTAAAGTAGGAATTTTAAATAATATTTAAGAGTAACTGTGCCTAAAAATGGTGGATGTCACACAAAAAAACTAGTGAGGTAGTGGTATTTGCTTCTCACAAAACACTTGAAGGTGTAGCTGATAAAATTACCCTGAAGCAATCTTAAAGGAAGGGAAGTACTTTTTCATTCAAATAGTTAAATTCTGGGACTTATTGCCACAGAAGGCCGTGAAGGCCAGGAGCATAAAAAGAGATTCAGAGAAGAATTAGCAAACCTGTAGAGGATAAATCCATCCCCCAGTACGTATTCAAGAAATAGTGGTCCTTCTATCACTAATGTTTTCAAGCTGGAAAAATATGCCAGAAAAGGGATCCCTCTCTATTTGTCCAGCCAGCTTGTAGGAAAAAACTAATTGGCTTGTATGGATCTTTTGGTCTGGTTCACTGTAGCAGCACTTATGGGAATGAAAAAATTAAAGGAAAAATCTTTTATATCCCTTATTCAACAACGTATTTTTTCCATTTCTTTACCCCCACCTATCTGTTACAACATGATGCTGATTTCAACATGAAAGCCTGTTGGCACTGTCCTACTGCCCATACTAATAATTAGTAAATATTTGAAAAACAGATATAAAAGGGATTGTAAGGAAAAGCATTATCTTTAAAACTAGGTACATAATGTAATTCTATGTTATATCAATTCAGTATTCTAGAGTTTGTGTTTGTTACTGTCTCTTTAAATTCTTGTTTAGAAATAATTTAATCCCAATAGTAGTTTCCTGTTTTAAAATTTTTCTACTAAGACTTAGCAACTAAGAAAATGAGATCCAACCCCAAGAGTAATCTGTTTTTAAGACTATCCTCAGAAGCATTTCTTTCACCCAAAAACACATCCTAAAAATGTACAAAGAAGGAATATGGGAGATGAGTAAGTTGAAGGAGACCAACACTTTGACTAGAAAGCAGAGACAGCTCATGTAGTGCATTATTTTATTACTGTAATACAATAAAAATTCTAATTGATTATTTTTCCAGTTAATGACAATTTTTTCCTAAACCTCCATGCTACACTCAGTCTCCCATTAATTAAACAGAACTGTGTTAAAACCTACAGCATTGACTTGAGTTTTAACAGGCGTTTCTCAGGAGCATCAGACAGCCTGTTAACCGCAGCTCTAAAAGCTGTAACATCACTGCTTCCAAGCACCTCGGGTGATAAAAGGACAGTTTTAGTAAGGGAGAACCAACACAACACCAACTCGAAAAAAATGGCATAGCAAGGAAGGGTTACCTGTATACAGCTGTCCTTGGATATGGTCTGTGGGTACAGCTGTCAGTTGCATGCAGGAAGCATGAATGTAGAAGTAGATGACTGTTCACAGAAAAGTTAGATATTTGATGGAATTTTTAGTGCTACACTGACACCCCCGTCCCTGTTATTTCAGGAGTCTCCTCTCTATTCAACACTGCAAGATCCAACAAGCAAGTGGTAGCTTTTCATGGCCCTTCCCTCTTTGGTACCATTAACTCCACAAACAATGCAGATGTTTCTCAGCCCTAGGGCCTCCAGAGGGACAGGAGCAAATCACTCCACTTGCTTGCTAACCAGGAAATAGGCATATCACAACTTCTTTACTCTTTCCAGCTGGTTGTAGCAAGGTCAACACCTGCCCAAGGGTGCCTAGAATGAAACCATAAGTACCTGAGAGCCCTTGACACGTTCCTCACCCCAGATATGCTCTCCTGTGCAGGGAGGTATATCTTTGTATACAAGTGTTGTAGCTCCGCACCTGGTAGAGGAACGCTAGGAACTGATTTTAAGTGCCATGTAGATGCTATTTGTGAATGCTAACAGAGAGCTTCACCATGTTCACTTATCTAGAGCAGTACTGCAACTCTCCTTCTGTACCTTCACTGGTGATAGAGAAAACAGCCTCTGGAATGACACCTAGAACTGGACTACTCAAATAGCAAGCTATGATCTGGATTGAGACCACCCAGTGGTGGCAATTTTCCCTGCTGGAACCTTTACCAGTAGTCTCCACATTTTGGTAGAAATGGAGACCGTGCTTCTCACAGCTTTCCTGGTGTCTTAGGGGGCTGTTGCGAAGCCATCATATGCAATAACCATCCTGGGACCTGGGTATTTCTTCTGGCTGACCATGGGTCAGCAAATATTAATTTAGTAGCTGTGCCCTCAAGCCTTGTGCTTCAGGAGTTAAACAACCCCAGAGATAAAAGCTATTTTGTAATCACCACAAACAATGAGTTTATACAACCCAATATGATACATGACACCTTCTTAGCAACCAGTTCTGCATCAGTTCTTCTCACTTCAGTAAATTCAAACTTTTTGAAGGCTTGTCTAGAGCTGGATAAGAGAGGTATTTCTCATTCTTGCCTCCCTATGCTTCCTCAGGGATTTTTTAAACAAAAAGTCTCTACCAAAAGGATCAGTGATTTTTGAAAAGAAAAAAAACCTGCATGAGAAATGAGAAGCCCACAAAAGCAAATTGAAGAAAGCACTGCACATCACTATCTGCTACTTTGAAAAGACATTTTCAAAACATTACAATCGTTGGTTTTATTATTCTACCAACTCTAGTCCAGCACATAAACCAGCATATTGCTTAATTACATTTTGAGCAGCATTTGAGGTGGGATCAATACGTTAGAAGATTAGGAACAACCCTCTTAGTAAGGGACAATATATTCTCCTCTCCACCATGGCATAGCTTGCTGCCCGTTGTCTTTAAGAAAGCCAATTAGTGTTAGAGAAAGAAATAAGAGATTTTAGAGAAAAAACAAAATCAAGGCCTTAATGAACTGATAATGATTTCTTTCTTTATGGTCAACAAGTACTTCTGTTCTCTGAGAGTGGTATCCAAAACCTGCTGAAGGTTATGGAGCCTCCCTATTGATTTAAATGGGCTTTGGATCTTCTCTAATTTCCTCCTCACAGTTTTATCTTATTTCTAAGGGGCCAGATGCTGGGTCCATATCTGCTCAAATCTATATTTTGCTAATGGAGCTCAGGTTTCTGTAGAAAGAAATGTAACCGGGTTCCCTTAATCCCCCACTGCTGGGTGGCTCTAAAAGAGAGACTTAGTCCATCCTGCGGTGGCGAGATAAGAATCATATTTTAAACCAACCTACTTTAAATAAAATTAAATAGCTGTCAGTGTTAATTGAGGACACTTGTCCCTGAAACCAAAAAAAAATCTGATTTTATTTCTTCCTTCTAAAAGAGATACACTTATGTCTCCAAGTGGTGAGCTAGGGATGACCTCCAAGAAAACTGAGGAGATATGGGCATTTGTGCAAACTGCTTTCAGGGAGAGAGGGAATCTTCTCTAAGTTTCTGTATAATTTATATTTCACTCACTCCTAGATCAAATCATAAATAATGAATACTTGGACCTTTTAATAACAACTTCCAGCTGTTTGTGAGCGATAAAGTAACTTACCTGTGCAATGTTATACCCAAATTAAAAACAATAGTTATAAAAAGTGTATGTGAAAAAAAAATGCTGCAGCTGGGTGCCCAGTGCCATAAATGATCTCATGCATGTGACATGGCATTTCAGATCCTGGACAATAGTCCGGGCTGAAGTAGGGTCACAGAGCAGCAAAAAGGCTGTTCTGTGGTTTTATCTATAGGTGGTATTATAGACCACTCTATTCTTTGATGTCCTTTCTTTAAAACGTCATACAGATAAATAAATAAATAAATAAGAAGCAAATATGAAAAAAAACCCCCACTTTAGTTTTGATGGTAATTTAAAATGCTCCTCAAAATATCTGTTCTTGAAAAAAGGTCTAACAATCTGTTGTGTTGTTGCCTTTATTTCTGAAAGATTCTCTCTCTCAGTTAACAGAAGTCCTTTGCCAAGGTTTGCTATTCAGTGTCTGAACTGTACTAATTTGACAATCTTCACAGGAAGAGACATTATCCTTTAACAGACCAGCAAATGTAAATGGAAGAAATTACAAGTCTTTAGGTTAATTTGTTCAGACAAGCCACACGGTACCACCTCTGCTTACTAAAACAATGAACATGCAAACATCTCTAGAATTTCATAAAGAGATTTTCCTTTTAGTCATGTTGAAGTAATTCCTAAATTACTTCCTCTGAATATACGTACCAATAAAGCTCCATCACGCAAACCTTTGCAAGAAGCTATCAAGAGCCTAACATGGTAGGAGAGAATTCACTCAGAGAAACACATGAAAGTGTAAAATGTATCTTGGGACTCATTCTCTGTGTGTGATCAAAACTGCAGACCCTATGCAGATTGTCTCGTCTGCTATCCTTAAGATCGTAAAAGTCATTCCCAGCACGATGATTTCCTCTTAGATTGGAGCTTATCCGTTTTTGCTTAGCTAGCTGGTGAAATGCATCCTGCTATATGTGTTGCACTCTAGCTGGCAGGACTAACCAGGAAGCAGTAGTCCAAGTCCTGCCACTCTTGTGCTAGGAAAGTTCAAAACTTTTTTATATAGCTGTTAATTAAACGAAAACCTTCTCTAACTGCTAAACCACATCCCTTTAACTGTATCAAAACAGATCAAGGGTCAAAGAATTATAAAATGAACAAAACTGAATGGACAAATTGTCTACAACTAAATAGAGGCATAAATTAATCTGGGTACAAGCAAAGTGGAAAATTCAGTGAAATAGAAAAAAAACCTCAAACCCCGAATGATCCCACTCCATTACATTTAAAGGAGTCAAACCCATTTTGTCCACTGGTACTTTGGGGAACAGGAGAACTGCATTTTGTTTTCACACATGGAATGAAATGCAGCATGCGCTTTGTAAAGGATGAATACTCAGAGGGGTTTTTCTTTTTCCAACGTGGTCTCTGCTCTTTTCTCTCCTCTTCCCACCTCTTCTTGCCCACCCCCAGTGCTTTTATTCAGAAAAACACAGCATGAATAAATGAGACCATCAGCAAGGATGTGAAATATTAGTGGAGGAATCTTGTCATATTTCTTTACTGTGGCCACATATAGAACCTGATTAAAAACTAATACATGACACATTACACATTAGACTTTACTAACACCCTCCTCTCACTCTTAGTTTTTCCATTTGATTTTCTCAATTCTGGGCTTTTATCACCATAGTGATTTGATAAAAGTCCATCATAGTTGTGTGACACTGCAAAAAGGATTGTACTCTCAAGAACATTCTCACCATTTCTGAAGGATCCAATTTTTGTCACGCTTGTATGGAAGAATACTTGCCCCTTGAGATGTTTTCAACTCTACTGGAGTGCTGTGGTGTTTACATTTATACGTTTATTCCAATTATGTCATTAAGTTAATATTTAATGGATGGCATTTTCCCCCCACCTGACTGGGGTTAAGGTTAGATGAAGTCCTGCTGCCTGAGCACCAGCAGTGAACATTGAAGTTGTTGATATTGATTCCTATCACTGAGGAACATTAATACCTGAATGATTTATAGTACTGAGAGTACTCTCCAGGGTTTAGGACTGCAAACACCTGTCCACAACTTTAAAGGGTGAGTGTATCTGTGTCAGGGCCTTGGATGGACTGCTGTCTGGCCATGAGAAACCTCTGCAGGTCTCCCCTTCCCTCCTGATCTACACTGAGGCTCAGGCTTCCACCCCGGTCTCTGCCTGAGCTATATCTCCAGTGCTCAGTCTCATATATCCCCATCCTGACCCCTGGGCTAGAGGTCCTGGCTTGGCTGTGGACTGGCTTTACCACCATGGGCTCCTTTAGTGACCTGGGCTCTCAGCCTGGTGACCACCCCAGACCTGCTCTCCTTGCAGCTGTTGAGTACCATGGGATAGATCCCAAAAGATTCAGTAATTAAGGGCTTAGAAGTATTTTTATGATAAGGACTGAGCCACAGCACTCAACCTGTGCTTTGATGACTTCTGAAAGCATGAGTCTCTAGTCCATCTGGAGATCCAAATTCCGCAAAGAGCATGGAAATATTTGTTTAATGTTGAATATGGTGGGGAATGTTATGTTCACACCTGGATTTGATGATCTTAAAGCTTTTTTCCAAATTCATCAATTCTATGATTCTGTGATTTCAAGACTTAGCTGCATTACAAGATCTTAAGTTTGGCTTTACCTAGAACCTTCAACCTGAAAAATTTGAGGGGTGAAACCCTCTTTTCTCCCCAGAATATCTGGAGCTTACAAATTTCTATCAGCTCAGAAACAAATGCTGAGCAAGACACTGGTGGGAAAAAGTTTTTGCCAAGAAAAATGCTTGCCACAAAAAGCAACATTTTAATGAAAAATAAGATATTTATTGAAAACACATGATTATTTTGTGGTAAATCAGTACCAGTCTCAAAACCTACAAGAGGGATTGTCTTAGACTTTCTTATTCTTTGTTTTTCTTGTCATTTCTCTGTTGCTGTTAGGTAAACCATTTGCAGCTGTTTACAATTTCCACACAATCCGCAGTTTGGAAGATGAGAAGAGCCCATTTGGACTCAAGAGGACCATTTTTACAGCAACTCAGAAGCGCTGGAGCCGGTGACTGCAATGGCAGCAGGAAAAGGCTGCCAGGGAGAAGACCAGCATTTTACCTTTTTTCATGAAGACATTATTGAGCTTTGGTACATAGACTGCCAGTGGGGTGTCCCTTTTTCTGTCTTTTTTCTGCCTGCTTGCTTCTCTCTTCCTCTTCATTGCAGCATGATGAGACTCTGACAGGGGCATCTCCATTGCACTGCTCTCGTCCTTGCTAGGTATGAGGAGCAGCCAAAGGGGAGTAGAGGAGCAAAAGGGCCATGCTAAGACACAGGTCAAGTTTGCTTGGGTGGCTGCTTGCCAGTGGCTCCAGCACAATACCCAGAGCTAGTCTCAGAGAAAGGACAAGGAGAGCAACACAGAAAACCCAGGAGACAGAGACATAAGCAACCTGTATTTCCTACCAGCATGGAATTTTTTGAACCTGAAGTGCTTTACAGCTCTGCTCCATTAAGAGCGGCAGGATGAGGAGACTCCAATCCATCAAAGCCACAAAACAAATCCTGCCTTAAGCCATCGGGTTGCACATGAAAAAAACCAAAAAGAGAAAACAGAAGCCAAAAATGTTCAATAAAACCACAGAGACAATAAATCTGCCCAGTTTCATGCAGAAAAGTTACCTTTGAAACATCCTCTGGCAAACCTGATGAGAGCTTCAGGTCCCTAATGAAACCTGAAACCCGTGTTTTGGCTGTTAACTCGGCACAAGTCAGGGAAAGAACTACCCCCACAACTCGGGGGGAGGGGGCAGGTAGGATTAAAACACCTTTGTTGCTTCCTTCTTCCCAAGGCATTCCTGGTTCCTGGTGCGCCCTATAGGAGACAAACTGTGCAGATTCAGCGGGAACTGGTGGGAGAGAGATGCTGCCCACATTTCCGAGAGATTTTGGGTCAGGCTTATGGCTTGCTCTGTGCCCAGGAGATTTTGGGTCAGGCTTAGGGCTTGCTCTGCACCGAGCCGCAGGAATGAGAGGAGTGGTACTCTCCATCACCCAGTCTTTACTCTAAGGATGCATGGGCAAAGAACACAGAGTGTTTCCCCATGACTGCTCAGTGAGTGATACAGGGATTTCCTCTTCAAACACATTCAACCCCATTTTTACTTCTTTTCCAGCTGGTTAATACTATTGCCATGGCAGAGAGTTTAGCAAGCCAAGAGAAAGTGCCAAAATCGCTTCTTTCCTAGGGACAGTGGGTAAAGGGCAAGACTGCCCTGAAATTAGCAGATAAGAGCAGACCTTAACTGAAGCTTTTATCGGTTGTTTGTGTTCACCGAGGCCAGATGATTTTCAAGGAGCCGCTTAGAGATTTAAAGCACTGATGTGACAGGAACTCTTTGATTTTAATGTTCCTGCCCTCTTCTTGCAGCCAGTGTTTATGTAAACTTGAGAAAAACTGCCACTACTGTTCATCTCCCTCATTTTTCAGCCTTAATGGTAATTACATTCCACGCATGACAGGAGACTCAGCATTGCATTCAAGACGGGGGCTGTAACTTTGCCTTTGACATGCCATTACTTTGCATTAAGTCACGGTTTCATAGAGGGGGAAAAATAACATGTTGCAAAAGTAGGGGTGTAACGAGGGCTGCAAAAAACATATTGTTGGTGTGCATAAGTGGTTTCAATAAAACACTGCAGCTTGAGATTTCCAGGGGCATCCAACTGTTGGAGGAATGACTATGTTATTGGATTGTAATGGAAGCAAGGGTTCCAGTTTCATGTCAGATCTTTTTTTTCTAGGGACAAAATTTTTATTTCTCTGTGCAAGATTGCTATCATACCCGTTTTTGCTCTTGGCTTTTCTCTCTCATCTGCTATGCACTCTCTTTTCTCAGTGCCTTGGAAAAATCCCATGCTACCAAATATTTATTACATCTGCCCAGTCCTGCTTGAACTACAGACCTTAACTTAAGATACTTATTTTAATGTGATACTTAGCAAATAATTTGCTTCTTCTTCTTTGTTTCATCTGCTTGAGGTTTACTGTTCCAGATACAATCTGATCAGCTGATGGTGTGAGGGAGTTAAAATACATAATACTTACTGATTTTCTCCTCCAGATAGAATGCTGTCTGCATGGACACCTGACTGATGGCCATGTATGTCATGTTTTTGAGAAGAAATGGCAAGCTGTGTCCTTAACAAACTCTCACAAGATACAGCTTGCAACTGCTTGTTGTGTGACACTCAGAACATCACACTGTATGCAAGCATCATCTGGGGCATCTCACAGCCATGAGCAACAGGCAGCAGAGCACAGAGAAGACATTTTGATTAGGAAGTGAAGTTTTTCCTTAAGTTCCCAACTATCATTACCCATCTGAACTGCACCTCCAGCAGCCACAGACTAAAATAAATGGACCACAGTGAGAGATTTCAAGCAAGTCTTGACACAAAAACATCTTTGACTCACAGTTTCAATCCTGAAACAAAGCCAACTGCTCTGGGCAAGGATTATTTCTTTAGCACTTCAGTTTCAGCCTTGGCTCCAAGCTCCTGGTGAGGAAAGAGGTGGTTTTACCTTGGGCAGAAGCCAGGTTATTCCCCCACCCCCATCTCACGCCAACTCCCCTGCCAGCAGCCCCTCCAGGATAACCCCTGTCTGCTTCTATGGCCCCAGGCATTGTGCGGCACATCTTCCCCTCACAGTCCCTACCTCACTTTGCTGGCACAGACTCCAGCTGAGGCCAGCCCAGGCTGATTTATCTGTTTGCAGTGGTCAGTTGTGGCAGGTGTTGACAAAGGAGTGTGGTGGGGATTCGGGGGCATCACACCATCCCTCTGCGCCAAGGGGCCACCCAGTGCCGCAGCCTATATCTCTTGGGAGCAGCAAGGTGCCACCACCTCTCAAGCATGTAGGCAGCTTCGAGATTATCGTAGTTTTAAAACTACTTCTGTTGAACCAGCTGCTTTTCTCTCCATCCTGGAGAGCAAAATATGTGTGTGTATAATGGGCAAAAAGCTGCATCTGTTACTCTGCAGATGCCCTAGAGAGGGGAACTACAAAAAAAAAAAAAAAAATCACCTATATGGTTAATCCAGCCTATGTTGAGAGGACAGAACCCGGCAGTATCTTGCTGCTAATGGAAAGAGACTATACACCAATTATATTAGTTTTCATTCTTTAAATTACAGATTAGATTTTAAAATTCCACACTGCTCCCAAAGACCTTTTTAAAGGCCTTTTTCAGGGTTTTATCTTGCAGCCCTTACAGAACTTGCTTTAGATGACAAAAAAAAAAAAAAAGCAGAAAAAACCTTAAGCTCCAATCGATTGCTCTGGTAATGGAAATGGAAACCCTGCTTGTCCTTATTATCATGAGCCTTATTACCCTTGTCATCACCACCACCATTATGCCATGAGGCTTTTATTCTCCAGGCTTCGTGAGGAGGTTCAGCGGCAGAAGGGGCAAGCACCCAAGCTTCTCCCTGCTTGGAGCTGCAGAGCCACACTCTCATCTGTCAGTGGTTCCCTTAAGTGGTGCTTTATCTTCTCTGCCTAACAACTTACACTTTATTGTATCTGTCTCACAGTAATGCCTTGAGTTCTCTGCTAAAATCAGGGATCCTCTCCAATGACTGCCTCTGCACGATTACATAAATTCCCTGCCTCCCTGCAATTCAAACCATCAGGGCTTTCTAGGCTGGATCCCCACCCTCTCATGATGCACTGATTTGTACCTGCTCAAATCAATAATTTTTGCCTGGACACCCACCATCTAATTCAGGAAACATGGTTCCCCTGAAGCAGCACATGGAAAACCACATTTCCTATAGATGCAGAGAGTCAAATTTCATTATTCAGCCTAGATGCAAGTGCAGGTCAGCTCTAGTGACTTTAATAGAAATTGCCAGATTTTTTAGGAGGATTAGTGACAGCAGGGTATAGCCCACAGCAAATACTTTTAAAAAATGCCATGTTAATGACTTTTCTGCAGGTACACAAAAAAGACTGCAGGTCAGGATATGTTGGCAACCTCATAGTTTCAATAGGATTATTCTGCTGTGATTGGGTATTTTTGTAGGCACAATTAAGCTGGAATAAGTATACATTTTTCTCCCAAGTGACATACCACAAACTGGAATTGGAGTGACTGTGCAGGAAGTATAAGGCCTGAATGTGACAATAGGATTAAAGGAAAATATTTCCCCTCATCTGGAAATCTTGGCAGTAGATGAAGAATTCCCTTAGGTTCTCCAAGTGATGCTTTGCTCTTCTACAGATCCTATATTTAATAGAGAAAAATACCTCCACAAGTGTGTTTCAGAAAGAAGGTTTTTCCAATCTGATGAGCATCAGTGCTCCTGATACTAAAATCCTGTGGGCACAAAGTCCCCAAGGGAACTCTGGCACATAGAGAAATGGTTTAGTGGTGGTCTTGGATGTGCTAGGTCAGCAGCTGGACTCAGTTATCTAAAAGGTTTTTTTCCAGCATAAATGATTCTATGATCTCTTGAGGGTGCTAGAATGGGCTTCCACAAAACATGCCACTTTCCTATTATCTCCCTAAAACACCTGAGGTCCATATCTCCCTGTGGTCCTTGGAATCCACCACTGCTCAGGGAAAAGGGAATTAGTGTAAGAACACTAGGTTGTTGCCAGCAAAGGACCAGTGCCTTCTCCAGGAATGGAGCAGTGGGGTCAGGAAGGGCACTGCAATCACCAGTCCACTGTCTGGGACTAGAGCTGGCACCTGTGTGTCACGGTCTGTTGTGTCATGAGGATGAGCTGAGCTGCAAGGGTGCTGTGCTGCAAGACATAAATGTGCTCAAAGGGCTTGGGAGAGAAGGCTGTAGAAGCAGAGGCAGTTGAACCCTGATCTGAGCCTTGCATTTACGTCCTGGGCTCCAGATCCTTACTTCATCTTCAGCTGGCAGCCAGACCATCTAGAAACTCTCACATCCCTCTTCCTCCTTTTTTTGCCTTGTGCACCACTCACAGTCTAATTAGCTGTTCCTATTATTGCTACCTTTCTCCCATGATTGCCTTGTTCGCTCCTAACAATGAGGAATGCGACTGGCTGGCAGTTATCAGCTAATTGGGGCTGAATAAGGTCACTGGCTAGGCATTATCCTGACCAAACCAAAATGCACACTGACATTCAGTGCAAACATTATCCTCTGCATGAAATAGCCCAGGTTTAACCAGAAGCATGCCTTCCAAATTTGGGTGAAGCTGCTCTGCAAAAGCTCTGCTGTGGTTCTGTCAGATCCGAGGGGACAAGGTGCAAGAAAGGGTCCACAGTGGCACATGCTGTGTGCACACTGTGTGAGCAAGTTTTCTGGCAACCTTATTCACCGAGGCACCCAGTGAAGTGACTATGGTTCAAATTAGGCAGTGATCACAGAGATGATTTTCTGCATTCAGTGAGTCTCACACATCTGCACGTCACAAGAATGGTCCCAGAGAGTCTTGCTGTGTGCTGGGAGTTGATGCTTCTTTTCCATAGCCTGTTCGGCCAGGTTGGAAAAGCTTGCTTCCAAACATTCGTTTGATTTCTGAGTGGCTGCCCTCTTTAACCTTTTTAGCATCCTGCTTTTATTTGCTAATGGTCTGTTTACACCACCAAAGTTTTGTTGATACGAGTAGTTGAGACATGTCTATTAATCTTCCTAATGTCCATATTCATTTGCCTGTTCATGCATCACCCTGCCTTTTTTTCATTATTCTTAATTCATTTGATAAATCTTTTAATGTTTCAATTAGAAAACTGAAATAATACCCTGTGACTAAGGTACCAGTCAGACATCATGCGTAAGTCACAAAGGGGCTGGCTAAGAGGTTTGATGGACAAGAAGGCATGAATTCTGACATATGAAGAAAATGTCTTTGTAATTCATTGAATATCACTTCGTCTGCTGTTAGGAAGCAAGACCCACAACATGGGCAAGTGTTTGCTATGGTTATGTTCTCTGGAAGGAAATCTGGGTGCCCTGCATGGATTGCCTTGAGGATGAGTGAAGCATTAGCCAGTTCATGGTGGGCAGGGAGGAGACTTTCACCCACAGTACAACTCCTAGGATGGTTGCAGCAGTGACTCCACGGTCTAGGGAGGATATCTGTTAATGCCAAGGGTGACCATTCACCTAGGAGCCCAAACCAGGTCCTGTTCATGAAAGAACAGGATTTTGCTTTTGGTGAAACAGTAAATACTGCCAGTGACTTACAAATAGAAGCTGGAATTGCATTTGACCTTTTGTGATTTAAGATTGATTTCTCCTCATAGCACTGTTCTCATTTAACAAGGATGCCAGATTCTCAGAGCTGATACATTCAAATACACAAGGAAGTCTGTGATTTTCACAGCCACTGTTACTTTATACAGGTGAATAATGAGTACGTGAGTAAAACGCCCCATTGGTTTGGGTGACTATTAGAAGGATATACTTGCAGCTCAGGCTGGCTGTACAGTTGGCAAACAGTGTGTGCAAGAAACAGAGAGGATGCTCTCTCCCTTGAGCAGCAGGGGGAAATGGGTGGAAAAGGGGGGGCACTGCTGGAAAGGCTTCATGTGCTGATCGTTGACACTCAGATTTCAGATTTTCTGACAGAAAGCAAAGACTTAACCAATCAAGAAGATTAACGGCGATGAGGTTGAGGTTCAGCTCTGATATAAAGTGATTTAACACTTGGCTGTGCAAAACAGCGAGCAAGAGAGTTTCCTTGTGCCTTCAGCCGAGCAGAAACCCCTGTGAAATTATCTAAAATACTGGCATCCTTTATGAGCTTTCATCCCCTCACCATCTGGTTGCAGTCGGCAGAGGCTGTTTCCACACAGCACCCTGCACTTGGAGCACACGTGCACAGGCAGCTGTGTGTCAGGGATGGGGCTGTCCACCTTCCATACACAGGAGCCCATTGCTGCAGCACTCACATTTTAGTACACTCAAATCTCCCCAGTCAAGTTTCTATTTCAGCATGATTTTATAATTTTCATTTAAAGTAGAAAGCCTGCTTCAACTGAGAGCCAATTTCAATGAAGGGGAGTTTACAACTTCAGCGTACTTTAGGCTGGGCTTTCAGTGAATAGAAGCAACTTCAGGTTTGCTTCAATGTAATTTACAATTCTTAATTGTTCAAAAATGAAGAGGATGCTGATGCCTATCTGTCAGTAGCTTACCTGCTTTCTCCTTTCCCTTTGCCTTTACAAAATAGAATGTACTTGCTCTTGTATCTAAAAAAAGCTGATTAAACATATATTGTGTTTCACTGAAATGCAGGAAGGAATATTTTGTCTTTCCACCTTTTCCCTTTAATTCCATGGACCAGGACAATGCTTATTTTTTGATTGCATGTGTTACCTGATAGCTGACAGAAGCAGATTGACTTGGGCAATATGTTTTCACACTGTGCCCTGGTAGACCCAAAAAACCAAAACTTTCAGCTGCTAAAAAGGATTGGGCAGAACATTTAAAAATGTGTCAGTTAAATTAGCAAATCAATACTACACTCAATTTGGCAGTTAATTAAATAGATTCTTACTGTATTTTCTTTTTGGAATTCAGTATTTTATTATCTCAGATTTGGGGTACATGGATACTTACTGGTTTTATTCCTTAGTTAAAAATTTGGCTTTATGCATTTCCTCTGGAAGCGCAGATGATCTGCCTCACAAAGCTGTCATCCCCCTCCTGCCCAATCTTGGGATAAAGTGACCCATTTCTTGGAGGACTGCTATGAACCCCGGCCAATCATCTCTTATCAACAAAGCTTTAGGGGCAACACATTACATTGTGCAAGAAGCCAGGAAGTCGGCTGACTCTCCCTGTACTACAAATATTCTGGGGAATGAAGATGACAAAACAATATAAAAGCTATCTGGCTTTTAACAACTTGGACACTACTTTCATTGTCCATTTCCCTCAACATACAGTTTTAACAAAAATGGCTGTATCCTGTATTTTCAGCAAGACTGTGTTGACCTCTCAATTAAAAAAAAAATCAAGAGAAAAGGAATTACAATGAGTATGTATTACTTTGTAAGGCAATGAGCAGAACAGATATGCCAATCAAGTAGAGATAGACATTACATACCCTGCTACTGTCAGCAAATGTGTTTGCAAAAGGAGTAACAAACCAAAATCATTCTGGTTCCTTCTTTCTTACCTGTTCTCAAGGGATGTCAGTTGGCTACAGGAAATTGTTCTATTTCTATTTATTTCCATTTTGGCCACACAAAGTTTCTCCCCAACAACTGACACCATATTTGCCATACCATATGGTGCCTTGATACATTTAGATGGGTTTCTGGCAGGGGGTCAGGATCCTCTGCTCCATCCTGCCATCTCTCCCCTGCCAGCAGCTGGCTCTGGGTGCAATGTGACATCCCTCCAACCCCACAGCTACTGTGGGGATGTGGTAGCAGTGATTTGGGCTCTCTTCCCTGGCACTCACAGTATCAGAAAGTGGTGTGCAAATTTGGGGGTGGATCATTTCCCTTTGATGACTCTGATTGGAGCTACAAACTGGTGTTGGTGTCTTCTCCCTCCTCAAAACCTGGTTGGGCTGCTAAGTGATGCCACTGCACCTCACCCCTGCTCCCATCCTGCAGCAGCTGGTGGAGATGGGAGATTCTTGCTCCCTCTGGGTTCCTCCTGGTGAGCAGTGACCCCAGCAAGTATCTTCCTCGCAGTGTCAAGGATGCGGTTTGGCTCGTGGTGCCAGAACACAGTTGTTGGCTACAGTCCCCAGATGTCTTTATCTGTTTATGTTTCCCCCTATCAAGGCTTTTTTCTAACACCCACAGTATCAGGGCTTGGGGGAGGCAGGACAATGTCCTGAGACTACCTCAGACATCCATTTTCCAGGAGAAGGGCTGGGACCTTTTGATGCCAGACAGCCCTGTAGGATGCAGAGGTGAATTTGCTCACCCCGTGTCTCCAGTTCGATATCTCAAACTCAGCACCAAAACTCTCCCTGATAACTGTAACTAATGGCTCTTGGGATGCAGGGGGATGTTATAGGAAGGACAGAGCCTAGTTTCTTTACAGTCAGGGATCACAGAGAGTTTTAGTAATGCAGGGTTGGGTCTGCCCAGGTCTGCACCCCATCACGTGCTGCTGACACCTCTGCTGATGCATCCCCTGGACCTGAGCATGCTGCCCTTCCTGAAGGAGGCCATGAGATAGGGGTAAAGAGAAGTGAGGGAAGAGAACACCCAGTAGGTGGTGGGTGGGAGAAGAGATGGAAGGAGATAATGCCATTGCTTAGATATGAGAAAAGGAGCTCGTGTGATTCCTGCTTCCTTTGTTGTAGTCCAAGAATTTCCCCTAATATATTCAGTGAAAACACCTCTATTCTAATGAGACCTCCAAAGAGATTCATTGGAAAACTACTTACTGACACTTAGGACCCAAATGAGCTGATGTGTCTGCACCATGGCATCAGACTTGGGGGTGGTAGGGATGACTGGAAATCATGTAGGCACATGAATTTACAGCCCCTTTACAAAAGAAACACAGGTTCTCAGAGTTAGTCAAGGAAAAATACCAGAAGAAAAGTAGCTGAGTAAACTACAACAGTTCTGAGACTGGTATTAGTTTCTAAGTTCTTTAGAAAAAAGAGCACTAAAAGTGTGTGTGTTGTTCTGAAACTTTGCACTACCTCTTCTTTTCTTAAGTTTAAATAAAGCATCTGAAAATGAAATGTAACTTTGTTTCAGGTAAACCCAAAAACACTCTCTTCACTGGTTCAATCCAAAGCATCTTTTCTCAGGTGTTCATTAGGCAGGAAAGAAAGTAATTTTGTGCTAATATAGATTAAGGCCTTTTTAAATCATGAGCACAAAAAACCCCACCCCAAAATAATCATACATTCTTGCTGTTTAAATTAGAGCTGTCAGGGAAGGTCAGTGAGCTTGGGCTTCCCCATCATGCCAGTATTCTTGAATAATTAATGCACATGAAAATATTTCCTTATATTTCCTGAGTACCCAGATCCATACTTACATTCAATTACATTTCCAAATAAACTATCTTCATTTGCAGAAGGTGTGCAACCCCTAAGTGGCTGAAACTCCTAACACACCAAACCTGCTGGGTTGTTGTAACATCTTAGCATCTTTGGGAAAAAAAAATAAGTCAAGTCAAGTGTATTTAGGTTATATAGACAGCTTCTGAAAGCTCTTTAAAGACTGTGTTTAGGGCACCAAATTTCAATCTTTGATCCAAATCTAATACATTTGCATACTTGCTCTGTGTGCTGAAATACATCGGAAAGGGGTATGAAAGAAGCGGAAAGGGGTTGAAAGAAGTTTGGTTCTAAGCAAGTTGCTGTATTATGTTATCTTCCCTCATTCACCAGGTCAGAACAAAACTTTTAGCTTATAACAAGGTGGCCCTGTTTTGATAAGTTAAATATTTTCCACAGCCAGAAGCTGCCTTCATCATTTACTGGATAATATGTGGATTTAATTTGAAATTGCAACTCTTTGGCTAAAAACTGTTACAGATCACACTCAGTGCCCCGGGTGAAATGTGTATCACGTACCCCATGGGCAACTCCAAAGAGATTGATATCCTGTATTACCAGTGGAATTATTCTAATGTCATGTGTTAAATTTGTCCAGAAGATTCTTCTAGTATTTTGAACTGCAAAGGCTTTGTTGGGAAGTAGAACATGAAAGCATCTAATTACAGTGTGACTATTTCCCAATTGTCCTAATGAGGGCTTGTGCACCCTCAAATTTTTCAACCCAGCAACAAGAATTGAGCATATTTGTATGTTGAGAAACATAGGGGCCATTTACAATTCAAAATATTTTCCTTGCCTTCTAGTATGGCTGAAAAGATCATAATAGCAGATTTGATTTTTTCTTTAGTCCTCTGGAGAAATTGAATCAGCTCTGACATTGGTGCTTTTTTTTCAAAAGTTGAAATCTTTGCATCAATTTTTAATAAGATTGTAATTGACAAATCCATTGGAACATTAGTGAACATTTAAATACTAATTAGCTAAGCCACTGCTAATCTCTCCTCAGCAGAACTCACAGACACAAATGTCAATTAAACCTGAGTTTGTCCCCAAGGAAAGAAAGGTCAGAGGGTAGTGTTCAGTCAGCTGTGAGATTATGTTAAGGCACTGTTAGGAGTAATAATCTCTGAAAAAAAAAAGGAAAAAAAAGTAAAGAAAACAAAGATAAACTTTCTTTTATTTTTTTTTCTTTTTAAATAATTGCATTAAGTATGGGGTTGAGAGGGGAGAAACAAGGGAAGAATTACAAGAATTGAATCAACAACAGTTGTCTCTTTAGCAACAAACCAAACAGCCATCAATCCATTGCCTAAGGAGTTAGGAGACAGCTCATTCCCTGCTTAGAGTTAAATCATTGAATATCTCAGGCAAACTCCTTTTGGTTTCCACCAGGTTAAGACTTAGGGTTTTATTTACTCCTGAACTGCTGTGAAGTGTTTAAATTTGAGTTGGTTTTCTTTTTTTTTCTTCTTTTAAAAATTCCCCCAACCTTCCCCAAAGAAAATCACACCCAAAGACCTCATAGCCCTCCGTCCTTCCCGAGACCCGTGAATCTATTTGCTGTGACTAACAAACACTAACAAATTAAGTGGTGTGTTCTCACCACACTCTCCCAGTCTGCCTCCTTTTGCTTTTCAGAGCACTTTATTCCAGTTCTGCACTTCGGAGGCGGATGGCTTTGAATACACAAACCATCCCATTAAAGTCAAGGGACTTCTCCTGCACTTTGGATTACACAGCTCCTCAAGTGCTTCCGTAGACTGAAGCTGTAACTCGTTAGAACTGGCAGCACAGGGCTGTGTTTAAGTATATAGTGCAATGTTTCCACAGAACATTTATTTATTTTGCATTGACGGACTTCAGCACCTGTTTAAAGTTAAGCACTTGCTTCCTCAAAAAGGGACTAAAATACCTTCTTTTTAAGTTATACCCAGCATCCCTTCTTCCCCACAGAATCTTCCAAGGAGAGGCTGCATAAAGAGCTGCTTCTGAGACAGCTCTACTGATAATGCAAAACTACCCCCTTCAAATGAGGAAGTAAAGCACATGAAAGACAATTCCTGAGCCCAGCTCCCATTGTGAGAATCGTGTAGATTAACAGCTCCCACTTATGAGAATAGGGTTCTTGTATCAGCCTGCTTTGTCAAAACCTTATATTTTATATAAAATCTGTAATAGGGGATGGGCAACCAACAGCATGGTAGAGTTGAAGTTAAAGCTGGTATCAGGGTACATGGAAAGTGCAAATTCCTATGGGAAATGTTTCAAAAAGCCAAACACAATGAAGTTACACAACTTGGTGAGGCCTCAGGTACAACATAGGAATTCTCCCTATTCTTGGAAAGATTTAGTGTTAGAGTCTCCTAAATGTACATTAAAAAGAAGAAAAATCTTACAAACCATTCTTCCAAAAACAAGATTAAAAAATCTCCAACATAGCTCAAAAAAAAAAAAAAAAAAAAAGGAAAATCCATGCTGGTTGGCAAGCTTTGTATGCAATGATTTATTTAGGAGCTTTGGAGAAATCTCAGCAGAGAAAAATATTACAGCTTGCTGTCATAATTTCCTAAGGTTTAAGTGTTCATAGATTTGTAATGCTCCAAGCTAGGAGGGGCCACTCTGTTATGCAGTCTGACCTGCTATATATCACAGGTCATTACATTTCACCAAGTTACCTTTGCATCGAGTCCAATAAATTGTGTTTTGCTATAGACTATCTCCAGAAAGGCATCCGTCTGGATGTAAAGACTTTAGGAGCCAGAGAATCCACCCTCCCCCCACTAGTGTATTCCAGTGATTAGATTCACCCTAATAAAAATGTGTGTTATTTTCAGCTTAATTTGTCTAGCTTCAGCTTCCAGCCACAGATTCAGGTTATGTTTCGCCTCACTGGACTGTAAAGCTCTTTGGTGTTCAGCCTTCTCTTCCAATGAAGATGCCTCTCTGGAGGACATTTATGGAGGGTAAACATGCATAAAAAGCTGTATCTCAGTAATTTCTCTCCAACCTTCAGTTCTGTTTTATAGCTGTTTCTGTGCTCTCTGGATATACACCTCACAAGCAGAACTCGCTGAAACTGCAGTATTCCAGTATCATTCTCACCAGTTCCAGCCACAGACAAACTCAGAGCTCATGTATTCATGTAAGCATTACTGCAAAGAGAACTGGAGTATTGTGCTGCAATCCCCTGCTTTTCTTCTGGTCCAATATAGCCAGTAGAGCCTCTTGGTTTTAAGAATACAGCCTCCTTTCTTGGAGATGAGGGCTGTATTTTTTGTTCTAAGGTATACAAACTGGTATTTTAACTGTATCACTTTGTTTCACAGTCATTCAGACCAGTTTATATCACTGCTTAGTCATCCTGACTTTTACCATTCAGGTAGTCTTTGGTAGTCTTATCTCCAGATTATGGTTTTACTTCAACTCACAGATAAAGATGTTGAACTGCCAGGTCAAATATGAATTGCCACTGAATCAAACGAGAAAAATCCACATTCAATTAAAATTCTTCATTTACTTACAACGCCTTCAAGGTTTAGTCCATCTCATATATACTTTGTTAGCAATATATAATGCTGGCATGCAGAAGGTAGTGTGATAAATACCTTCCAAAACTTCTCTTAGCAATAAACTATATAATTCCAGAAGAGGAGGGCATCAGCTTTGATCTAAGAACAGATATGAATTCTGTTCCTGTCCTTGAATATTTCACTAACAGAGCCTTGTAGAAATTCATTCTTTATTTCGACTGAGCCTGATGTTTGGCTCACTGGTTTAAGTTATCCCACTTACTCTTTGTGGCTACTGACTGTCTATTTAATATATAAATATTGGTAGTTTTACAGAGTATCCTAGGTCTTGTGTGGTCTAAGATTCAGACAAGATGAGCCTAAACTCACATATTTATGGTCTGAAGATGCCTATTTTGCAACCGCTTTAACATGCAAAGAACCACATTCATATGACTTTGCTTAAGTAATTTATGTGTCTTTAGCAAAAAGGTCTTTAAAACATGCTCTTTTAAGCCAAAGGAACCAAACTCAGAGGACTTTGAGAGGAATAAGGTGATGCTGCCTGACTAGTACCAGTCACTTACCCTTACCCTTCAGTCATTTTACATGAGAGATGGCTACTGAGTAAATGTAACTGTGCTTATATCTGAAGATGTCATTTGTGCTCCAGAGTTTGTATGTTCAAAAAAATTGTATTAACTTCACTCCGAATGTAAATTCCCTGTGGGCTTTTTCCAGGCCAGGGAGACACATGCACATGCCAAAATATTATTTTGTCATTTATTCCGACACTGGCAGCCCTGATCGGTGGGGCTGCAGCCAACTTATCAACTCTTCTTCCTCTTAAATCCCACATGCTAGCCAGGAGTGTGTCCACGACCCCACCCTGCCCCATCCCATATGGCTGCCTGTCACCCCTGCCTGTATTTTGTTGGGTTCCAGGCCTTTTCCTTACAATTATCATGTTCCACTTCCAGTCACTGCCAGTCAGAGTCATGCTCGCCAAAACTGATAGAGTTGTAATTTTGACATGTCAAAATTGTTACGTGAGCAGAAATCTCCTTGTCCCCAGTGGCTTCCCCTCCAGCATGGACAATGTTTTCCAACAAAGCCTACATTTGCTCCAAACATAAAAGGATGCAGATGCATTTTATACTGTGCAAGAAATAGGACAGCTGTAAGCATTGCACAAAACCCCTGACTTCAACTGTAATCTTCAGATAACTCCTGCTATGTAATATGCTCAGCACCAGGGGAAATATCAAAGGATGTTTCCAAATCATACTTTCACATAAAACCTTGCTAAATGGCAGACCAAATCCTCAGCTGGCCCCCATCCCTGAAACCACGGGGGTTTATCTCACCAGGAATCTAGTTCAGCATCATGTACATAGAATTAATGTGGTTTTGCTCGCCACTAACAAGTAAGGAAATAAAATTAAAGCCCATAGGGTTATAGCAAAGAGGCTGGGGATTTACCTGAAGCATGCATTGATCTTTTAGCTTGTGAAAAAATGAGGCCTGAGATGATGGCCTCAGTGTAGAAATATAGATTGATTAGATACCTAATCTGCAGCATGTCTTTCATCCCGGAGTGTTTTCCAAACATTATTGTCACAGCTTGCTTTCCCTGATAGCTCCCCAGCTAGGTGATCACACTGGTTTTTTAGAGGTCCGAGCTGCATTTTAGCATGGCTGGCTATGAATGTGCATGGGGGCCTTCAGCTGGGTATCAGGGCTGCAGCTGGAGTGCTTTTACATTTCCTAGGTGCACACATTTCTGGATCCACTAACTTTCAGGGCTTTGGAATACAGGATGACCCAGAGCACTCAAACTTCAAGCACTTGTCACTGCAGTTTGAGGGCGAACTTCAGTGACAAGTTTGTAGGAGGAGGAAGCCCAAGGAAGTGGAAGCCCAAGGACCAGAAATCCGTGGTTGATCCCTCCATGGGCAGTAGGGATGGGTAAGCTAGACTGCAGTCCCTGGCATCAAGGCCTGAACTACTCTATGAAGGCAGCTCTTGCTCTCTCAGTAAAACTTGGCACATCAGACATAAGAGATGCTAGTGCAGACACCACCAGAGAGGTCTCTCCCCTCTGCAGCAAGCACCTTCATCATCAGCCATGCTCTCCTAACACTGCAACCAATGCATATTCCATGACACAAGAAGGGTAAGGTGCCCCAAAGAGGATGTGGGTTTTTCTTGGCTGGGCAGCACCCATACATCTTCAAAAACATAAATCAAGGTTCCTTGTAGACCCCAAACTTTTCATCCCTGACACTGAATATTCCAACAGAGCCAAGACGGTATCATTATATTTTGAATATTTGCACAATAGACTAAGAACAAAACAACTGGGGCGTTTATCTGGACAACTGGCACCACTCCTTTCCTCTTGCTGTCCCTCCTTCCCCCTCACTCCTATCTGACCTTTGCTATTGCCGCCATTGACTCTTCCAGCAATGAAGCCACTGAGCCCAGTGCATCAGACCCACAGTCTCCAAACCAAGCCAGGGAGCCCTCCTCCTCAATGGGGCAGCTGCCAGGCACAGGCAGCTCCAGAGTTTCCATCAAGCCCTGATGATGCCAGGGCCATGTGCTGCCTTTCCTCAGCAGAGGGAGAAAAGCACCACCACTGTGGGACACACAGAAATCTCCTTTGGCACATTATTGCTGCATTAGTAAGACTGCAGTCTGCAATTCCCACATCCTGGATAAAACTCCCTCCCTCTTCTGATTACTGCTAACTCATACTTTCCAGAGCTGATTTATCCCAGGCCTCATAAAAATGCTTCAGAGTAGCCAAAGCATGTTGCCTTCAGAGCACACCGCATTCCTTCTAGCACCAGGTATTTTAAAAAGACATATCCTCAGGGAGGATACCTCTCCCAGTCCAACTCCTATATACAAAGGCTTCACACTTACCTGAAATCACATAGGGTGTCAGCTGGCCTGACCTATCATTTCTGTTATTATTATTAGCACTGGTAAGGTCAAGACTTGTTTATTCTGGTTCCTGCCTCTTGCTCTGAATGAGCAAAAAAAAGAGACGAAGGATGGGAAGAGGGAGAAACAGCTGAGCTTCTCACAGAACCATGGCAGGAGAGTGGCAGCAGCTGGAGTAAAAAGCTGGACTTTCCTAAATCTCTAATTACGCTGTACATTTGGTCACTTACCCTGTGCATGAAGTCACTGACTTGCTCTGCATCTCCACAGATATCCTATTCCTACCCTGCATCTTCTTTCCAGGAGCCATAGGCACTTTAGTGAGGAGAAAGTCACTGTCGGGACTACAGTGCAGGTTGGCTAAGGTAGCCCAACCCATATTTGATTAATAGATACCTTCACCTCATTGAGGCTGGGTCAGTAAGCAAGGGTCATCTGCCCATGCTCAGCCAGGACTATGATGCAGTACTCCTAAGATCATGCCCTCCAGCTCTGTGAAAACACAAACTTCTTGAAAGCAATGATGCCAAAAAATTTGGTTCACCACGCACCTTGACCAGCTACTTTCCCTCTGTCCATTACCAGGCTAGTTTTGGCTGGACTCTGTGTATGGTTAAACACTGAAAAATGAACCATTATCATTCACTGGCATTACTATACATACGAAAAACATACAGAGTATGCTAAACCAGAGCCAAGCAGCAGCAAAAGACTTCAATGACCTGTTGCACCCCAGGGAAAAGATCTGCCAAGAGACAGCAAGCTGAGGGTCGCTTGTTTTCTTTGAATCCCTCCAATATTTTTTCCTGTTCTTTCAAGAATTCCATATTTTGTCTGGAGTGATGGACCAGCAACTCCAAAAACAACCTTAAACACTCTCACATCTAATCACATTCCCATAACAATGAAAATGGAATATACCCTGCAATCAAAGCCTTTGAGTTCCTCCTGTCATGCCTGGTGGTAAAACAGAAAGGCAATGGAAGAAGAGTAGAACATAGACCCTTAGTTCTTGTTTCTTACACTCCGGACACCCCCGGCAGAGCACTGTCACATATGCCTGCCCATTGGGGCTGACACTCATCACGGAAGGGGCTGTGCAGACGCAGAGGAAAGGATAGACCCTGCTCCTAGTACAGTTTAGATATTACAGTTACTTACTCCTATTACTACGTCTGCTTTTGAGGGGTAATGGAGATCTCTGTGACCTTTTGCTTCACTTTATATCACGTAGGCCTGCATTAGTCTCACACAAATACAACTATGCATGAATTCATTTAAGTAGGAAGAGTAATCTGCATCAAAGGATGTTAGATAAAGTCCTCTGAGTGTGATTAAAACCAGTGGGACTGCTCAGTGGACTCTGGTTAAAGCCCTGCTTTACAGGGTTTCTATGCTGACATATCCGTCTGGTTTCAGCAGTGCTTTTCTCCCCGAAACAGCAGATCCCCATCATTCCTGACACCAGGCAGGACACCAGAGAAAAAAGTCAGATGTCTGCAGTATGCAACATCTCCCTAGCCAAAAAAACATCCCATAGGCTTAACATAGTAAGTTATTGTCTTCTTAAAAAGCAGCAGACACAGTGATCACTCTTACTAAGGAAGCAGGACAGTTTTCTCCTATAAAACTCCGGCCTTCATAAATGTTGTAACTGGTCCAAAGGGAGAAGTGGAGCAGTTCGGTAGCCTGAGGACAAATTCACAGCTTCTCCACATGCTGTTGCCCAACTGGGGGAAAAATGAGTGGGGAAGGGGGAATTTGCAATGCTGAGCTTCACTTTTTTGTCCTTTTTTTCTTTAGAAAAAAGTTCAGAGAGCACCGTTCTCACTATTGGGCAGTGGATCACTAGAGGAACAGCTTTCCTCCCAGCAGCTGGACCAAACACAACAGCTCAGCTTGCTTTCCAGGCTCATCCAAAACATCCATAGCCAAGGCCCTTGGCTCTTAAAATTCACTGCCCCTGAAAATCTTCACAAGAATTGATTTGATGCAGCTGTCTCTGAGAGCAAGTCGGATGTGTCTATTTATATTGAATAGCAATAGGCTTCCCTACATCTGCAAGAAGTTCTAAATAGACGTATTAACAAGCGATCTCAAAGCTGCCTGGCAGCCTAAGTTGCCTTCCCTACTTTATTGTTCTACATGAAGTAGACCACAGAGATGCCAGGTAGGGAATGAATAGGGGAAAAATGAGCAGAGATGGAAAGCTGGAGGTTTTTGTGATAGGGAGAAAGAGAAAACGATCTGAAAAACACCACATAATTCCTCTACCATTAAAACCAGCAAAACACTTGCTGAAGAATAGCACTTGACCATAATTAGCAGAGTAAGTCTTGCAGGGAGGGACATAAAGCTATGGCAGTGAGAATCCAAACCCCTTTTCCTGCCTGTGTTGCCCCACAGCATGACCATGTGCCCACACGATGTGTATGGTGCGCATTGTAGGGTGAGCAGCTCCCTCACTCAGGAGGGGCTGAGACCATGGGAGGTTTGTCAAGAGAGATTTTCCATGTCCCAAGAGTATGGAGGGACCACACATTTTTAGGAAATGGTGCTTGCCAGTGAGTATCCACCAAGACTGTGCATTACAGAGCAGTGCAACAGCAAGCCAACTGTATAACCCTCAAACACAGACTGTGTCTTTCTCCCAATGTTTTCCCAGAGGTTTCTGGTGAGAGTCCTACTAAATGTAAGTCTGAAGGGGCTGAACCCAAGCTCCCACCCCCAGGTAATTACAACGGGTAACAGATCCTGTCAGGTAGTTTTTGTGGTGACCAAGGGAAACAAATGCTCCGTTGAAATCATGGAGACAAGGATCAACTTTTGATCCTTTGGCAGCTAGAAAATTTATGTATGGTGATTATTTAACATGGGATTAAAAGGGATTTCTTGTTCTACCCTCATTCAATTTATATTTTTCCCATCACTGATGTCACTGTATGACTAATTTCATCATCTGAAGGAATGAATGCATGCTAGGATGCCAAGCCTTTTTCTGAATTAAACCTATAAAGCCCCAGGTAAAATAAAGATGTTCAGTGTGACATTATTTTACATTAATGTGGCACAGGAGCACCTGTAGACCCTGAGAGTTAGAGAGAACTTGTGTAATGTAAAAAAGACCCCAACATATAAAAAACCCAACATGCCCACACAGCTACAGCTGTTATTCTACTTCTTTATACAGCCAAAACAGTCAAACTCTTTCTAAACATCTGAAAAGATCACCTGTGAAGACTGACTAACCTAATTTGTAATATAAATACATTATATTCCTTTTGTGCATAGTACAGATGGATACATCCATTCCCTTCAGCTCAAGCTTCCTATTCCTTCTTAAATCTCCTTATTTCTTGTGATGGCATTCCATTTTTTTTTATATATATATGTGTATATATATACACACATATATATATTTAAAAATGTGTTAGATTCTGTTACAGTGGAAGCATTGAAAAGTTTAATTTTAATTTTAATTAAAATTTCACCATCTTTCTAATAACAAGGATTTCTGGAGGACAGTAACAGCAGTTTTGCCCTAATGGTACAGCTTCAGATCCATTTTATCCAGTGATTATAGTGTGTTTCCTCCAGCTTCTTTAGTACATGTCCTACTGGATAAATGCATGGCCATTTATATTTCAATCTCTTTTGCTGGTGGATTTAAAACAAAAACCAAAATCCAGGAAAGGATCCACATGTGCTTTACTTACCAGAGCCATACAAGAAGTGTTGGCATTGCTATAATAGACTTAACTAGCAATTCCTTGTCCTTGTCCTTTACAGTGCTGTCCTCAGTGTGCAAAGACTGCTGCCCTTTGACACTAAACTTTGCCCAAGAGAGTTTCCACCTCACCTAATGATCTTCTCTTCCCTGTTTCCGTGTTTTCGTTCTGTTCATTAACAACTAATCATACACAGTGTTTATAGTCTCTCAAGCACAGAAATACTCTTATTTCAGCACAAAGTCATGTACCTGGTTATCCCAGCTAGGATTTTCTGGATCTGAATGCATCAGGCTTCTGAGGTCTGATGCTTTGCAGTTACAATGGCAAGCTAACGTTGAAAATGCCCTGTGGGGAATAGATGTGTTTTACTGTGGCTTTGTTTACTTGTTTATTGAACTGAGTTGGTTTAATTGTTAGCTATTCAGATTTATAGGTTACATTGATCTAAACAATTCCCTAGCCAAGTGGCAGAGAGAAACCCTGAGGATCTGGGCTTTGGTGAGATTAAATCCGTTGTGTATTAACTATGTTTTAAAGCAATCAAGTTGAAGTGCTTTCAGCAGACTCTCCTAGAGACATCCATCCCTCTTGCCCACCTAGCTCCAGTCTGCTGCAGTTTTCTATAGGAGCAGTGCTCATGTATATGAGCCACAACTTAAACTTGTCCACTAAGTGTCCCCATTTGTGCAAGCCTTTAGTGTGAAGAGAACCTTGGTTTGAAAGTGGTAGCTCCAAAGATTGTGAATTTAAAGTTTGTCAAAGCAACAGAGCTGCTTTTTACCTCACTTAAAGCTTCAGCATGACCAAGCCTTCTTTTAGAGAATTACTTTTCAAAATATAAAGCAGAACTTCAGCATGTGGGATCCCTTCTTACTGTCTCTTTGCATCCCTCTGCTCCTTTCATGTAGCAGCATATTTTAATTGCTTTTAGTCAACTGGCTAAAGAGCTGCTTTCTCCAAACTGGGCAGGCTTATTCCACAGAAGAAGAGTGCTTTGTAGTGTTACTTCTCTGCTTTTATTGAAATCATAGCAGAAAATGCAACTTGAACAATGGCTTGTCACACTTTCCCTGGCCCAGTTTAAAATAAGCTAGACCTTCCGAACAACCTCCAGGCATTAATTTTTTTGTGGACATTTTCTTTCCCAAAACTACAATTGGAACCCCCCCAATTCTTCTATTGCTACTACTATTTTAGTGGCAAGATGAATTTTCACAGTTTTGCACTATGACCAGGGAACTGGTAGGAGAATTATCTTTGAATGCCTCTATCCGACTTTATAAAACATGCTACACAGGCCTATTGCACTTACATCCAAATGATATAGGAGCAGCATCCCTGAAACAGTAAAAAGAGCGAGAGAGAACAAGATGCATGACGTTAAATACCAATTGCACTGATGTACATGTGTATGCGTATGAATCTGCCCAGATGGAGCTTTCTGTGGTATTTGAAAGGACAGTAAACCCTGAAGAGCCTGAATGTTCACAGGGGAGCTTATCAGTTGTTGATGAGGCCCTGTCCAGCCTTACAGACAGCCAGTTTCCTTCTGCACCAGGGCACTAGTTTGCTGTGGAGCCAGCAGAAAGGTGATAAGCTGTGGAGAAGATTTTTTAGGAGTCTTGCCTATCTTTCACACCAAGTGGCCAGAGCACATTTTCCACAGTTGCCACTTACAGATAGGCTGGCTGGTCTCGGATAAGGTCAAGAAAGAAATAGGAAAATGGGTTCCAGTTTGCTTCCTCTTGCAGTCCCATAGGACTCTGAGGTTAGGCCAGGCTTTTTTCTTCCCATCCCCACCCCTTTTTAAATATATAAATCTCCCAGAGCTTATAACTGCTCCAGACAAGGTAGCTCTGGAGTCAACTCAGAGCAAGAGACAGATTTCAGACAGGCTATCAGCAATTCCCTGTCTGCAACTGCCAGGCAGGAAAAGGCTGCAAGTTCTGCCAGCTGATAGCAAAAGCCTTGGTTAAACTAAGCGACAAAACTTTTTCAACCCTCTCAGAGGAAAGGGGTTCTTACAGAATTCACCTTTTGCCTCATTTTGAGTGACTCCTTTTGGGTCAGGCACCAAAATAAGGGTGAGACAGAGCAGGATGGCATCACTTCCCTGGGAAGAAGCTCCTGGACAGAGCAGCTTCATCCCTTGCTCTCCAGGCTGCTTCTCCAGATACAGCGGGAAATGCAAATATGCAGTGTCGGAGGTTAGCATTTGGGGTAGATAACAGTAGGATACTCCATGGGGGGGCTTAAGCTGATGTCTGAGGTTGTTGTATCTTCATCTTTCAAACTTGCTCTGAATGTTTGACCACCTCCTTGCAATTACTAGAAGCGTACCCAAGCATTATCCTGGTCGCTTTTTTCCAGGATTGCAGACTTACATTTGCAGGTTAAAATATTTTACCCCTAACTTCTGATGATGACAAGAGCCATCCCAAGTTACTTGCATGAATTTTTGTTTAACACTCCCCATGGGATAACACTATTAGGACATAACATACACAATCACTATAAATCTGGTGTTCTGAAAGACTGTGGTGAAGCATCGAGTGGGCAGTTTTACAGCATAGAGGAACTTTGACAGCTGCAACATTGCATCAGCCCCTCTAGACACCCGAGTGAATCTTTTTTGTTGTTGCCTCCCACCAAAGAGACTCCCAACAGAAGAAAGAGATTTGAGAAAAATGCTACGTGATACTTCAAAGGCTTAGCTGAATCTTTGCTGCTCTAAGGCATAAATTTGAAATAATAGAGAGTGTTGTGCTTGAGCGCTGATGTGCCAACCCTTTCGAGCACTGCCAGTGTTTTGGGGTCAACATGTTAAAGAGGAAATGGCTGAAGGGGAAAAAAGGATTTCAAAAGCTTCATTCCCAGCTCAAACTATCTCTGGAGTCTGAGGCCTGCATTGTGAAGATGTCTGTGTGCTGCCATCTTTTCTGTTTCACGAAGGCATTGACATCTCCAGCGTCTTGCTAGCATAAATCAAAAGCCTCTCAGACAAAATTCTCCTTCAAGCTTTTGTGACATTTTTTTCCTGTTGATGTGCAGAGGCTGTCCCCAAAGTATGTTCACACCTGGTTCATGCAGTACCGGGCACGAGGCAGCCACAGTTCATCTCCCTCTAGCCCACAAAGGGAGAGGAGAAGCAGCTTGTTTGGAATTTCATGTCGTTTCCATAGGGCCTTGCAGACCCAAACAGTGCTTCTTCCATCCACACAGGTGTGTCAGGGAGCTGCCAGCATCCTCCATGGCTGGCACTCACCAGGGCCCTGGCAGCTTCACCCTGCACCATGCCAAATGACTCTCAGTCTCTCGCTGCTCCTTCGCAAAGCGATAACACTTCTAATTAGTGCCAGGACCTGCCAAAAAGAGGGGAGACGTGGGATGGGATGACACAGAGGTGGCTCAGTTGGGGCAGCCATGCTCCCAGCAGTAACGGGGCGCTGAGGCTGGAACGAGGAGAAGCTAGGAGATAAGAAAGGGCTAGAGGTGAATATTTTGCCGCCAGAAAATAAATACGCTTTAGACTAATGTCTAGTGCCAGTGATATTTTAATCTCATTGGTAGGGAGCTGCTCTTCCAGACAGGCAGAAATACTTTGGGGTTTTTTTGGTGTCTTCCTTCAGGTGGAGGATCAGATGAAGGGACATGCTCCATCTGCTAAGTACCACTCCAGCACTGGGGTGGTGAAGAACATTCCCTGACCTAACAATCAAGAATTCACTAAGAAAAAATAATCTTAAGGTTTGATTCTCCCTCAGGGAAACTTTTATTTTGGTGACACCAGTAATTGCAGTGCAGTGGCTCCTGACCACTCTGATACAAAGAAGAGCAGAGCCAAGCATGCAAGCTCCTGGGCCCTCAATCCTATTTAGCAGCAGCAATTAATGAGGCACCACTATGGCTGAGTTGTTCACTGCAAGACCACCTCCATGACCCCTTTGTCTGCCAGCAGCCACAGGAGCACTGGCTAACATCCTTGATGCTACCAAGAAGGCTCAGCACTGAAGTATAAATCCATCATTCAGAAGGCATTCCCAGAGACAGCATTCCCGTTTTAGGGTCTACAACCAAAAAGCACCAAGTGCAGGACACAAGAGATTTTCTGGTTTTTCTCCCCTTTACTCTCAGATACCCAATGGAGCCACACACATGCACAAGGACATCCCTCGGAGAGCCATCCATGTCACACAAACCTATTGTCAGCCACAGCAGTGGTTTTCTACACCGCCATTTGCAAAACACTTGTTCCTTGCAATACCTGGATGTTATCCTTGTGCAGCATTTCCCAATGACACAAAAATAAGAGGTCAGCACCTGCTTCTCCTGCAACAGGTCTGCAAATTCCTTCCCCAGAATAAACCTGTATTTTCATACAAGCTAGTTTTCTACCAGGGAGATTTCACTAATTCTTATCTTACTCCTGATAATGAAACAGCTCAAAATATAGGGTGTAGGAAAGAGGAAGCTTTTGACTGAGTTCATACCACATTCTATAGTTACTAATTAGATGACTATCAGTTAAAAAAGTAGTTGCATAAGTTACTTGTGATAGCTGCCTGAATTAGATCTGGGAATATTAAAGCAGCTCAGTTTACCTAGGGTGATAAGAGCCATTCAGACCACCCTTCTACATGGGTGAGTCAGTGGATGAGTCTCAGTGCCTGCTCCTGGCACCGAGTTCAATCTTTATGTGCACCTGCAGCATTCACCTAGAATATTCACCTAGCACAGCTAGAGGAATTCTCATTGTAAATGGACAAGACAGGAAAAATATGATTTTGCTCTAAAATCTGGAACATCAAAGGGTGACCCAAAGTAAGGGAAAAAAAAGTTCAATTTACTCTTTGCAAGGTAGGAGACTAGGAAACTAGACCTAGAGACTTACTATTTAATTTGTCAGTGTATTGCATGCTGCTCCTGAGAGCTTTCACTGTAAAGAGCCTCTGGTGTGGTCCAAAACAATAACAGGGTGTTTGTCAGGCAGGAGGGAAAATTCACAGAATTTCATTATGCCAAGGGACACCAAAAATTGGAGAACAGACAGTAGAAAAAACACATTACTGCAGCTTGGGAGCAGACGTCTGCCAAATCCAGAGAGTGAAAAACAAAAGGGCTGCAACCTATACTGGATAATATCAGAGACTACAGTAAGAAGGTTAAAAGATATCATCCCCTTCTACCACATGTTTATTGCCTGCCTTTGTTTAGGCTTACAAGTCTGAAGGCTCCTTTTTCCCTCTTGATGACTAGTCTTGGGGATTTTTTTGTTATAATTTTGTACAAGATGTTGCTTTTCTTCAAAGAGCTCACATAGACTACCCTCCAGAATTAGGACATTGGTCACTCCAGAGGAGGAAACACCAAACAAGCATACAAACAAGGGGAGAGAAAAAACACATCCCAAAAGAGACCAGTCCAGCAACAGAGATGTACACAGGCTCCCTCGTGAAATGTAACAATCAATATAACAAAGAAATTAAATCCCTGCCAGCCCTCTGATCGACATTGTGCATGCTGAGCCTAGATATTTCTTCCTCTTCCTCTCTGCTTTAAGGGGGTGCATTAGTTGAGCCAAACAGGAAGCTAAGCTTGTCAATAAAGATTTATTGACTCTGCTGACAAAGTATGCCAGTGGCCAGGGACATTGCCACAGACTCCGTGAAGGCAGGAGTATAAGACCTGCTCAAGAAAGCATCACTCAGACTGATGGGGGCTAACCACTGCCTGTGTTTGCCTAAACTACCAGCTAATTGAGGTGGGAAAGGACTTCTCAAGAAGACAGACACTCCTCCTGATCTTGATTAACTTCCTTTGTATTGTGGTTTACAGAAATATGTCAGCATTCTCCATCAATCTGCCAGCAAGTCTTTTCTCTAACATATTTCAGCTTGCCACTTGGCCTTTCACTGTGGATAGGTGCTGCCACAGCTGATATAGCTCCCACATGACATCGGCGAGCAGCGCTACCTCTTACTGCTGGTGCTGACCTTCCTTCTTTGCAGCCAAAATGAAGCAAGCCAGGAACTTAAAAAAAAATGGTATACTGAAGTAGTTGTAGTTGTGCGTTTGTAGGTGAATACTTCTCAGGTATCTTTTCAAATCCTTCCAATGACTGAGAATAGTTTTTGAAAGTAAGATTTGGGGACAATGCCATTGAAGAAAATAGTGCTGCTTTGAACACGTATCTATGCATCATAGAAAATGTGGCTTCGAAGGAAAGGTCGAAAAAATCAAAATACCTGCTGTGTTAGTTGAAAGATAAGGAGAAGTGATATTTAATTTGCTTATTGCCTATCAGAAATATATAAGAAATAAAATTAGGAGAAGGATAACTGAGTCCATACATCACTGAGATTTCTTATAACCTTGGGACTACAAAACATATCAGGTTCAGGTTAGGTTGATGAACGGCTCCTTGTGGATATACTGTATTGTTTCTTCGGGAAAGACCTCTTTTCACTGTGTCTCTATATAGCACCTAATTTAGTAAAGTTCTGCTCCAAAATGAAAGTCTACAGGCAGCAATACAGAAGTGCACTTAAGAAACAATTACCCAGTATTAAATAGCTGGAATAATTGGCAGGAAATATTCTACTTGCTTAATCTTTCATTCAGTTATCACTAAGTCTACATAATATTCCAGATCCAAAAGAAAAGCAGGCTCAAAATTCACATTTGTCTTTTTCCATTGCCCTGGAATGAAGTGGTTGGCATTTGAATTTCATACAGATATGTATATATGCCAAATCATCAAAAGACATAAAGACTAAGAAAGCCTCTTTGTTAATTTGCGGAGTGCTAGGAAGCTAAAACTTTTGCTAAGTTTATTTTCTATTTTAAATTCATCAAAAGAAAAATCTTTCTCATTCCCGTATGTAGCTATATATCTAAATACTGATCTTTTATCATCTTCAACCCTAGAGAGTCCGTGTGTCTTCCAACTGAGCCATAAGAGGATACGCATTTAAATGGAGTTTGTGTGAAAGATACCTGATGCAGTGCTCCACAGTTGACATTAGTTTGAGGGAGAAGTGTACAGAGAAAGGTGAGCACAGAAACAATACATGAAAACTGAATGGACAGGACTCTAAGCTGGACATTTTGTAAAACATCTTTGTGGTGTGTCAATTAACAGGCTAGTTTCTCTCAACTTCTCAGGTTAATGTTGTTTCTGAATACCTTAGGCAGGATTTTTTTTTAAATAAATGCCAGTGTCTCTGAATTTTTTGCTTTCTTATAGGTGACAAAGACAAAGGTGCATAAATAATCATCTTCAAACATCTTAAGACCTTGTGGATCTGCATCAACAAACACAGAGAGGAATTCTCATTTAGGAGTAAGAAATAAACTTGGATCGATTGTGGACCAGCCTGTGAATGCTGTCTTCTTTTTTTTTCCTTTTTTTTTTTTTTTTTCTTTTAGGATAGGATGGGTTAATTTCCCAGTTCTACACAATTTATCTGTGCTGAGCTGGAAGAGTGTTGAGTGGGAAAGGGTTTCATTGTCCACTAGGGCCTTATGGCTCTTCAACACCCACCACTTCTGCCTCATGTCAAAGAAAAGCAAATAGGTTTATTAAATAGCTGTCAGGCCAAATGAGGCTGTACAGAGAACAAACAGAAGGGAAATTGGATTAGAGGCAGAGTACATGCCACACTAAACAAGGGTACAGATTTACGGCTTTCTCGGTGTAATCAGACAAAGGACTTTGAAGATGAGTTTTGGGGACGGGGGAGCCAAAGTCTGGGGAAAAGGGGGCAGGTGCCCACACAGCCCTAACAGAGCGGCAGTCATCCTCCTCAACAGCTGGGAGCACAGAGGTGAAGGTACCCCTCTCCCCTTTCAAACTCCTAGCTGTATTTCTCCAGCACATTCTCTCAGCGTATGAAAAGGAAGAAAACCCAGGCTGCCCCTTGTCCACCTCCCTCAGGGAAGATGCCTTCACCACGACCTTCCCAGGCACCAGTCCTAAATCACACCATCTAACCCAGCAGAGGCAACAAGAGAGAAAAAGAGTCATAGCAGTGCTACAGAGAATTAAACTTTCCCTGATAAAAGCCTTGGCTCACAGGCAGGCTCAGAGAGGCTGGGCTCTTTTGCAAGTGGCTGATAGTTATTCCCAGAGGGACCCCGGCCAAATTCTCCCCATAGAGGAGAAAGTGCCAAAATATTTTGAAGTCATTTTTAGCTGAGAGAAAAGGGAAGGAAAATACAAACACACCCACCAAAGGGACAGCTGCAGGAGCTGGTAAATTCAGAAAGATCATAATGGGCCAAGCAATGGAAGGAGCTATGTATTTTGGGCTAGAAATCTGTAGGCCTCAGCTAGCTGCAAGTGCAGTACCTAGAACTATGACCTGTGTTGCTATAGCAGCCTGAATTTTTCTTGTGCTGGATGAGGAGTATACCACATCACCCACAGCACAGTAATTGACTCTGCCATGAGAAAAAACAGGCTGTGGCCTGTTGACCCTTGTACTCACCTTCAAAACCTGTGTTTTTGTCTCTCACAACCAAGCTGGATAGCAAAGAGCTAGATATCAGGTGCTCCTCCATACTCAGGTCCAAAATCAAGCACTTTTGTGGATCTTCACCTCAAACCACATCAGGCAGGTTGGGTTGCTTATCATCCTCCGATTTATTTAAGCATGTGGTGGGCATTGGCCTTTCTTCGTCTCTTGACTGTATTACATGCTCTGGTATTGATACAGCAATTTCTAAGATAATTTGTCCTCAATGTGCATTTGGAGTTATTCTTGATTATTTAACTTGAAAGAATTTGAAGAGCAGTTGTCAAGATTGACACAAGGCGTTAAAATGGTGCACATTCCTTGACATGATGCTACAAAAAGAAAGGTCTCCATTCCGTATATGGTCCATATACCATGTTCTCCAATCCAAGCTCAATTAAATGTTTAATGTAGCATAACAAACATTAGCTGATTTTCAGTCACTTACTGAAAATTCAGCATCCAAGAAAAACTTCGGCTTTTCTGTACTCCATCAAAAAAAATCCTTAATTTCAATAAATAAACCAGTGAAATTCTTTGAATAACTACCATATCAGTATCTGTAAGATGACAGTTGAGACCATGAAGAACCATTCACATATTCTGGTAAACAGAACACAGCAAATTGCAGAGTTTGGGTTTTTTTGAAGAGGGAAAGTGCAATGAGGATGGCTTGTGTCACTCTGCTACTAAAATCTTATTTCTCAAGGTCTTGGCCTGAAAATATCAATTCTCCTTTAACCATTAGGGGCTGGATCGAGATTAGTAGTCCAAAACATGAACTAGCTTAGGTCCTTTGGTAAGCACAGTGTGGTGTCTGACCAATAAGGTCATTGTAAAGATATCAAGGTCAGTTGAGGATCCTGACAGTAAGAGCAACAGTTTCAGTATGAATAGGATTACCCAAACAAGTTGGCCTGGAAGGAGAAAGGAAATGCCGCAGCTCTCTGATCCCACAGTGGGCCTTGGCAGCCTCTCCTCATCACCATGCTGGAGTGGACAGGGCTGGGAGACACCATACACCTGGCCTCTAAGGCGCTGCTGGCTCAGGAGGGAGACAGAGCTGCCATCCCCAACATGTTATCTGCAGTGCATTTGAGTGACAGGCATCTGTCATCAGTAGCTGAGCAGAGCAGCCACAAGCGCTGATCCTCCTGCGCCAGGGACGGCTCGTCCAAGGCACCCATTAGCTTTGGCTCACTGTGAAGGCCAAGAAATTTCCTGCTGCGCTTCAGGCACAAGTTGCTGCCTGTCTGAGCTTAGTAAGGTGCTATCATAAACCACAAAATTAGGTGTCATGGTGGAAAGTGCTTCGCACAGCAGTCACATGGCAGTGTGTGGTAAGAATGGTGTGCTATAGCCGCAAGAGAATCCAGGCAAAATCCACCTCAAGATGCTCAGGGCTAATTCCACTTACAAGAAGTCATGTTTCTTTTGTCTCAACACTGAAAATGCGAAGGCTTCCTCTCTTCCTTCCCACCAGTTTGTCAGGAGCCAAGGCTATTGTTACCAGGGAGCGGTTGAAAGTTTTCCTGATGTACTGCAAGAATTGGAAGCGAAAGCCTGGTTTCAAATGCATTTTTGCAATGATTCAACCAGTCTGGTTTGGGATGCTGTGGCTGTGCTTAATTTTATGGTCATATTAAATGCTGATAGATCTTACTTTTTTTTTATTTCACTAACAGAAAGCATCAGTATCTTACCCGTGAATAATCTAAACAGTTTCAGCTCTCTCGATAATGAAACATAAATCAGAGGGCAAGCTGATTAGTAGCACGCTTGTAAAATATTGCACATATGCCAGCACTGGTGAAAGAGCATTCAAGTCAAATGTTATAGGCTTTGGTTTGTTAGCTTGAAATAAAACAGCTAGAACTACATACATATGAAGTGTTCATTATTTGTACCACAGCAGCACACACAGGTGGTAGCTATGAAGTAGATCAGTATTTCGTAGCAGCCTGGCCCTACTTTATTTGGGGCTGAGAACAGGATGACTCTATAACAAGAAAGATTTTGAGGAAGTGATGACTGTTGGTAAAACTCTTTCCTCATCATCAGAAGTGAGACTCATCCACTTTATTAAGAGCAGATTTAAGACTACACAAGCTTCAACAGGAAAAAGCTTAGAGTAATAGCAGTCCCTACCAAAAATCCCACCCATTATGCATATACCAATGCTGAATTAGAGAGCAACATGGTAGAATCACAATAATTCAAATAATGATGCAAACACAGCAATAAATCTGGTGTTACACATCATTATAAACAGAAGAGGTTTTTAATTGAGACCACAGTACAGAATTGTTCAGAAGCCACAAAATGGGTAGTATTAATATTACAAAACCAGGCTCTTTGTAAGAGCCACCAGGCCTTGCTTTTTCTATATGGACTAAAAAAAAAAAAAAAAAAAAAACCAGCAGATAATGTTAAGTGGCTTTGTGGCTTTGTCTGACCAGAGAATTTGCCTTGAGCAAGTTTCCTGTGCAGTTGGGCACGTGATAGGCCTGCAGACAAAAGTGTCATGCTAGATATGGAGACCAGACTTGACTGATTAACACATACTACAATATAGAAGCAACTATTGAGGCATTTGGAACGTGGCAGAAGCAGCAGATTGATCAGCTTCCAAAACAAGCTGTAGATGATGTCCAGTTTCTGGTAAAAGTATGGTAGAGACAAAACAGCCAAACCTCAGAAGCCACTGAAAGCTTAAACCAACCAACCAAGAACAACCCATGGATTGAGGTAGTCAAGTTTCAATAATTCATGAACTTACTGAGGCAATAAAAAGGAAGCAAGTGAAAATAGCATGTGCCAGAAGTTAAAGTCTTAGGAAAAATGAAGGGCAGGTATGCCCTAGCAAGCAGCTCCACTGCAGTAGGAGAGGATCTGCAGTGCAAATAAGATGGTGGAGAGAACCGAGCTGCACAGTGCACTCATCTGAAGGGGTGATTCAGCCTGGCACTCACCCACTTCCCCCAGACTTAGAACGCATTAGCTGGAGCACATTGGTCACACATCCCCTGCTTCCAGTCCACCCAGAAGAAACAAGGTTTGTGACCTCCAGGACTGCCTCACAACACAAACCAAAGTATGTTAAGTGGGGACCTGTGGGAGACAGACTTAAAAAGCACTCCTGCTCTACAGTGATACACGGACACAGGGTGGAGCCTTGCTTAACTAAAAGTATAACTGCATTGCAGAAATTTTCTATTCAAATTTTGTAACACGGTATTTTTCATCCCATGATGGAATTTCTTTTAGGGAGCGTAACGATTGCAGTATTCTACTACCACCAAAAAAAAAAAAAATTAGCATGATGTTAAATATCATGCCATGTGCTTTAACTTTTAGTCAGTCCTGAAGTGATCAGTTATACTACAGTTATACTACAACTAGGGATCATTGGAGGTCTCTTTTAACAGAAAACATTCTATCCGAGGCTTCATGACCATGCCTGAGTGTAATAATGTGGAGACAGCAGATTTGTATCATTATGCCTCTCTCAGAAAAAAAAACCTCCACTGAATCATTTGACTTCAGCATGTATGGGAGATGGACTGGTGTCCTACAAGGTAGGACAGAGCAGGCTGCTGTAACACTGCGCTGAATATAACAGCATGGATGCACATGTTCGAGATTCGTCACTCAGAAATGTTAAAGCATTCTTTCAACCAACATGCACAGCAACGTTTGCTCATCACACTAACCAGGCTGCTCATGCTAGTTTACCATTTCCATGGCATCTTTGAACTACCACATAAGGAAGTAATATAGGACCAGCAGCAGGAAATATCTGCAATCACCTCCTAGTATGCAAAGTTATTCCACCCTCCACCAACAGTTCCCCTCTCCATCTTTTTCTGAAGACAGATCGTTCCTTCTGAGTAAGAAGTAGATACCGAGATGCACTGAGTCAAATTTAGCCTTGCAGCCCATGGGTTCATGCAATGGGTTTGCAGATAACCATACAGCCTGTTGTTTCATACCAACTTCTATGGTTCAGGTAGATGCTATCAAAAAAGCTGTATGGTCACACCATTTTCTCTAAACAGCCAGACTGTGACCACACCAAGAAGTCTAAATTCACAGCCATGAATTTCTGAAAATGAAACCATGCAAGCTACACTTAGTTCTCTTGCAAGTTTAACAGCAACTTGCTCATCCAGTGGCTTAGAAAAGATGTAATGCTGAACTAAACTGCCTGGATGTCTCAGGTAAGGTGGTATTCTGTCATGAAAACAGACGCTATTTGTCTGTCACCCTTGGGGGTGGCTTATGGGTCATAGAGGATAGGTAGGTATTGATACTGGACTGCTCTGAAACCTCTTTCATAACACAGTGATGAAGGAAATTTGGTTAACGACAGAGGAAGACTTCCCTTTGTATTATGGTTCCTTCTTGGCAAGGATCTCACTTCAATAAACACATTTTAAAATAATCACCACTGGTCAAGGACAAAGTGAATCTCTCAAGTCAATTTGACATAATTCTGTTTGATTTGAAGTTTATCTACTATTTGATAAATCGTGGCCTGTCATCCTTCAGGGACGGCTACAGGAAAAACAGATCCTCAGTGGCAATGTCCCCTGTCCTTCACCCTCTCACCTTCTGGGCTCTCTGGACTTGAGATTTTGATTTGAGTCCCTTCCCAGATGGTATCAAAAAAGGCAAAAGGTTTTTTTTTCTCATTCTTGATAGGCAAAGTCCCAGAAAAGTAATACATTAAACACTAACCTGTAGCTCCAGAAAAAAACAGGACTAGTAGTTGTTTGCCAAAGCCTGAATTAGAGACCAGCGACTTGAGATAAGATAAGCAATCAGCTCTGACTCTGCCACTGCAGACTTCTGGTCTACTTGCAAGAGAAGACATGTCATCATTTCTCTTGACAGTCCCCAGGATTTCAGGGAGAATGCCTAACAGTCACAGGAGAAAAGAGGGAAATGAAAACAGGACTCTTAAGGAAGAATGAAGGGCTTTAGGAAAGAAGGTCTTAGCTTTATTTTTAACAGAGAGTCTACATCAGCTCTGAGTAAGGTTATATATGTTTGTGTATGTCATCATCCTTAGCCAGAGAGACTGAAACATAGTGATATAACATAGATTTTGTTGCATCAATGCCTTACGTGAGTCACATTGTCAGAAGAGGTCTGAATAAAAAAGAAAGTCAGTTTATTCTTTGTACTATTCAGTAGTTACTTGAATAACATGCTTTTTTAAATTAGAATTTCTCCCTAATCTGCCTATTCCTCATAGGCAAATAAATGGGCCATCTTACCACTGGAAACACATTTTCCTAGATACTTCATGTAGAAAAAAGTCATGTACTACGTTGACTTTACAGCTTCTGTCAAGGAAAAAAGGGATGACTGCTATACATTCCACTCAGTGTTCAAACATTGAAGCAGTTGGACCGAGGTGGTCAGGCCACGGGACTGGTTTCCTAGGCATGCTTCTGAGGCTCACATTAACCTCTCCAACACGTTGGCAGCATGGCAGAACCCTGGATAGCAAGAGCCAAATGTGAACACTGCAGACATGCAGCAGCTGCTTTTGCTGTCAGCTGTGGCAGGCTCTATTTCTTATGGCTAGCTAGGGAGGTGGAGAGGAGACGTGCTAGTCCATAAACAGTGACAAATTGGGGGAAATCTCCCTTGATATTGTTTCTTTTCTGAAGTGTAAATTCATATTCATGTGTCATTAAAGAAATATTTTTTCTGCTGCAGTTTCTCAGGAAATACTTTGCACGCACATCTAGTTATATAGAAATGGTACCTTATTCCATCATGGAGGAAAAAATGTTTTAGTAAGGAAGCACAGAAATTTCACTTGCCTGGTTGTTCTTGAGTGGTTGAGAGGGTGGTTGCTCTCAAAAACATTCAACTACTGTCAGGGTTACCCAGAGAAAGAGAATACTTCTCATCCATAGCCAGATTATTCCCTGGACTGGTACCAAAAATAGCAGATGAAAGTGGTTATGAATCACAGTTTGGTGGAGAAGGGAAAAGGCAGAAGGGCTGTTGGAAGGACTATCCCCTGTCATGGTGCGCAGTTCCTGTCACACAGAGCATATGGGTTCTTACCTGGCTATGTGGGCCCCCCCATTTCCCAGACTGATGCCCTCCCCAATGCAAGTGTGGGCTGCTGCTATGATCTCTATTTATATGATGGCTCTGGCTGAGCCATTTGACACCAAACCCACTGCACGTGTCCCCTGATTGCCTAGTACCTATCTCAGCCAACACTAATCAAATCGGAAATTCTTCACAGGAGGGTTCTCCTTTCCTCCTCCAAATGAAACATCTCCTCCTGCTGTACACTCTCTCTTTAATTCTGACACTATTCAGAATAGAAACTTAGGAAGATGGTTATTGCAGTAGGGCCTCTTCCTTCGTTTCAGAGACAAATAAAATAAAGGGTTCAAAAGCCTCTTTCTTTTGGTCACAACCTTCAGGCCAGTTTGCCAGGAGGGGTACGTATGTACATTTGTATTTTATACAGCCTTTCTTCTTCCTTCCCTCAAAGTAGTCCTCTAAAGACCACACAGTATGCAGTATTTGGAATTTTCTTTCTTTTTTTTTTCCCCTCTGGAGCTCATTCTAAAGTACTTCCACAGATATTTTTCTTGCTTTGTGTTGCGTTTCCTCTGTAAGCTTTAAAAGACTTGGCAACACAACTTCCTTGGCTGGTATAAATACAGCCATAGATATTTTTAAATCACAAAAGCAAACCTTCCTGCTCCCCCTCCCTCCTCCCCAAAAGCCATATCACGCAAGAATCTCTCTCCTCCTTCTGATGGAAGTAATTTCATTATTTTAAAAGCACTTACGCAACCAACAGAGGCGACACCATGTGTGTGTGCATACACAAGCTTCCTCAGGAGTCAATATCATTGTGCCCTCTCCCTACTTTCTCCTTTCTCTATCCTTTATCAATATTAATAATATTTTTTTCGCATTTTAACCAGGTAAAGGTTGATATCCACTGTATCTATCTTAAACATGAGTTTCCAATGTGTGGTGTTAAATCCAAGTAGGTTGCTACATTTGGTGGAAAAAGCACAGGGAATGCCCTTTTGATGAATCATACAAGTCCAGTTTAATCATGGAAGTTGCTTCCTTTTAACAGAGGATTTTAACAATTGTCCCCTGGCCAGTAGATTAACACTAAACATCTCCAGCCCCTGTGTGTGCTTAGGGATCTTCATTTATTGCAGAGCTTTTCCTTACTCTAAAACAAACTAACTGCAGTGTCACTTCTTCCTAGTGTTTGGAAAACATGTTTGTCAATTTTTGGTTCAAATTTAGAATCTCTCACATAACTTTGCTTGCTACTGAAGGTGTCTATTTTCTTGTCCATTAATTTTATTTTTCTGAAATCTGCTTCTACTGATACATTTCCAACCAAAAAAAGCATTTACTGATGCTACATATGCCTAGAAAGCCACCATAATAAACAGCTAAAGACAATGTCAACATAAGCACAGTGAAACACCCCCAAAACACTGAACCAGGGCAGCCTACCAGAGGGTCTGGACGGAGACAGTCATTCCAGACATAGTACTCTCATTTCAATACTTGGTTATCTCAGACAATCTATTTTCCCTCTCATCCCCTGAAAAGTTAGGCAGCCCAAGGCAGGAGAAGCTTTGGGAGTTTTTGACCCTTCTCAGTGACTTTTGTCAAGCAACAAACAATTCCAGTTTTGGAAATTATTTGTACAGCCTTTCTTCTGTTATAAAGAGTTGCACTTTAATGTATAGCTAAACAGGAATAGTGTGACAGGTGGAAAGTGTAGTATTCAACAATCCCACCTTTGTCTGGTGGGCTATGGAAAGGAAGAACTATGTTGTCCTCACTCTAAATGTCAATATCTCCTATCAAAACTCCTTCAGTCCCTGAAGAGCAGAAAGATCTCTGCCCATGGTGACAAAGATGGCAAATAAAGGACTGTGCAATATGTCCAGTAATACTTGAGCTTCTTCAGACTTAGAAACCGAAAAGATAGCCTGAAAATGCCAGAGATACAAAATTAGGATTATACTGGGGTGTTAGAGAGGAAAAAATGTTTATTTAAGTATACTATTCCTCATGGAATTCCTGTTCTCAGATGTGTTCCAAAGCAAGTTGCTGGAAGGGCTCCATAGAAGCCCTTGAAACCAAATCTCTCCCCCCTGGCTTTATAGCCCTGCACTGCCTGGAGTGTGTGATCCTCACTAAGGGAGGTGAGTGATGTTTCTCCAAGAGCAAGGGCCTTGGGCTTGATGGTAGTTGCAGTAACCTTAGGAGTGAGAGAAGAGCCTGTGACACAGCAGTCATTCAGCACACCCTAGCATACACACTTCCCTGCCCATCTCACTGTCCACTTTAATGTGCATTAAGTGTTAGAAAGTTCTGTTGTGCTCTGCTTTGCTGGCCTCAGAGTTTCTACTTCAGCCAGATCTCCCCAGTACTGGTGCTAACTGTCCATTTGTATCCTCAAGTATCTGAACTTCCTCTCTCCCTGCAGATAGCTCTCCTACACCCATCATGTGTGTTCTGTATTTCCGGACACATCCTCTGAGCTGCCTTGGAACACATCTGAGTCTCTCAAGCTCCAGAGCACTGGAGGAGGCAGGGTCCAGCAAAGGGCAGGTTTCTCCCAACATCAGGCTTATGTGGACGGGTCAGCCTTAGGAGACCAAAACTCAAGTTTGCCTATAAGCAGAGCCGGCACAGAGCTATGGTGATGAATCACATGTGCTACAGTGTGCTTTTCCCCAAAATGCACACGGCGTCTCTGCTGCAGAAAGAGCCATGGCTGCAAAGGACAAAGGAGGCTGTCAGCAGTTTAAAAGTTTTGCCATGCATCTGCTAACTTTTTTATTCAGTATGATTTCAAACAAGAATTTTCTATTTTCATGGGAAATTACGGGGTTTTTTTAATTTTGTGAGACAGACAGAAGAAAGTTTCTATACATCTCTCTCTGTCGTCAGCGAAAGAATTAGTGAGCACTTTTTACCATCAAGGAAGAAATAAAAGATACCTCAAAACAGTGATGTCACTGCCATCTTTAAGTATAATTTACTCAATTTCTTTGCTTCAACTTATTTTTACCTAGCTCAATGCTTAGAGAAATGAATTTGGTATTCAGGTTACCTTACAAATATTACAGAAGACACCTACAGATTGTACAGTAGCACCTTATTTTTCTTAACTCTTGCACTCTCCAGCAATATTTCTTGTGTTTATATGTTTGGTCAACTGCACAAGTAACACTGAAAAGAACAAAAAAATTAGATGAGAAAATACTTCAGAAAGGAATTGTCAGCATGAGAAACTCCATTTGGAGAAATAGCGACAGAAGATCCGTGATGGACCTGCAGAGAAACAAACCTGTAGTAGATGTCAAATATCACAAAGCTTTACCAGGACTCCCATAAAGGCAGCACAAATATGGTGCTACTCCATGGGGCAAGTTCCTTCAAGGCAAATGAGCAATACTGTGCTGTTAGCTAATAGCACAGTATTGCTCATTTTCCAAAGGCATACTTGGCAAAGGAAGACAAACTGTGGAATAAATGTCAAGAAGAGTAAGAACTGGGGAAGCAATGACAAAACAAACATAAAGAACTGCCTCCAGATGTTTGGGCAGATCCCCTTTTCCTCTGATCAGAGTGGTGGAGCAAAACTGCAGCTGCTCTTGTGTCTGTTCAAGATTTATATTAAAAATGAAAGCATCAGCATTTGCCTGTCCTGCTTCAGGGTGTGCTAGAGTCACCCAGGCTCCAGCAGAATATAATCTGCACATGGAGGTTAACATGGTTGAATCAATCTGATCATGGATGAAAATTCAGCTGCTATCGATTCCCCGCTTACACTGATTGCCCTTCTAGGGTCAGAATGGAAACCCATCCTATTGTTCAGTGAATACAGTATTCTGTTCACTACATCAATTACCCTGACCCTAGGGGGTCCAAAAGCCTCCCTGCTCACCCATTTACAGTGACAGCTGTCATGCTAATGAATCCACATTGACATTATAATTAAACCATTACACAAAGTGAGGCCTCACTCTCAGCTGTACAGCCAACACACATAAGGCCACTTTGGAGAGGTTGCCTATTAGAAATGTATTATAGTAAGAGGTGTCTGTCAAGTTTTAGAAGATGAAAAATGCAGGCAGAAGATGCAAACTTAAAGAGAGGTTAGAAAACAAGGACAACCCTTGAAATGACTTTTGTTTTCTTCTTTAGGGCAGCATTTGCTGAAGTGGTTTCGAGGCAGATTCCTGACGTCTCCTTTTGGAGTATATCTTATAAAATAAGAAGCACTCTAGGACAATAACAAACTTCATGATCAGAGTCAGAAGCACAACGATCCCCACACCCTCTTCACTCACCTCACCTGAGCTAGAGATCTCACACATCACAACCAGACAAAGGATAAAAAGCAAGCTGAATATACACCAGTTGATGTATACATATGACAATTGTCCGAGAGGAAGAGGGAGCTGTTAGGTACCACATTTCCATTCTGCTTAAGTGAAACCCTGCTCCATAGGGGCACTGCAAATGCAGTCAAGCCATAATCCTCTCTGAGTTTCTTTACATAAGGTGCATCCTTTTCAACTTTGGCCACTGCTGACCAACAGTTTCCAAAGGCTTTTCTGTAGTAATGGATTGGGTGGATAGAGTTTCCTATCATGCAAAGGGCTCTTTGCAGACCAAAATGTAGGTAGATGGAGAAGGCTGGAAGAGAAAAATATTGATGTTTAGGAAAAGAAAAAATGCTCTTTTGCCCTGTCCTGTGAGTACTGATCTTCCCAAGTAATACTTTACAGTTACATAGCAGCCTATTACATAAAACCTAGTAGTCACTGAAATATTTTGTTCTAAGGAAGTACAAATTACATGTGCTCATCTAGATGTAAAGTATAACCTACAGAAGACAGTGTGATCAGGAGCGTGGACATCATCAGTTTGATAGTTCGAAGTCACACAGTCTGGCCTGGACAAGACAAAAGGGTCCTCTGCCCATATTTAGTTTATCAGGAGTCTCTCACTGGAGTCTGAGTATGAGAGGATTTAAAAACTGTTTTTTGGTTTTTTTAAATACAATGTATTCAAGTACAGGGTTAAGCTCTGGGATGTTATTCCATGTTGCTGTTTGGGAGTAAATACTCATATTCGAGTACTGAAAAGCACTCAGTGTAATGTTTTATCTCAGGCTTTCAAACTTTGTAAATTTAAAGGCATGGCTGTCACTCAACAAAAGAGATTACCTGAACTTAATTTGAGGACTTTGTGATCATCCTGAAGTGATTTCAGATCTATCAGAATGAAGAGCAATTAATGAGTTCCTGGGACTATCTAGAGGCTTCTGCATCTGTGTTGTAAATCTTTAGCAGAATTCAGCTTTCATGTAACCCAGCAATTCTTGGTGGCAGATGACTAAGCTATGAAGACTTGACTTGTCTGCCCCTTCAGGTCATTAAAAGCTGCCCAAAATGTACCTTGTTGGTTTCTAGTAACTAAGAAGGTCGTGCGGCTTCTGCATGTACCATGTTAAATATGTTCCCCCCAAAACCCATAGCAAAGAGTCAGTTATACACACCATTCCTGCCCTCCGTCCCCCCACCCCCCCCACAAAAAAAAGCAACCTGGACTTGTTTTTAATTACTCGGACAGAGAATTAATTCAAATTTTAAAATAGAATAAAAATTTAAACATAAAAACTTTTCCCTAGAAAATTCAGATGTCCTACAATAGATGGAGACGTTCCAGTCATTTTCCCTACCGAAAGAGTACGCTTCACACTTCAAATGGTTTTCAGAGTTACCTTCTCCAACTGATAAGCCTGCATGTTTCTTTCCTCCTTTCATCCCCTCTCTACAGAAGATTACCCCACATCCTAAAGTGAAAAATAGAAAGGAACAGACATAAAAAGCAGGTCATGGAGTTAAGCACTCATAAGCTGGGAAGTGCCAAAACCATGGCTACCCTGTGACCCTTAAATCAGCCCATGGGTGATGAACATATTACAGTGTGTTTAGCTCTGTTATCTTGCACAGATCCCATCCAGTACACAAGGGACATGCTCAGCTATGCAGCAGCCATCAGTAGAAGAACAACAACAAATTCTTATAAATCACAGGAAGACCCAAGGAAGCACACACTGAGAATATCTTGTGGCACCATGTGGTCTTCCACATAAATCATCAGAAGAGCTAAAGTCTTAAACCCCTCATTATCATATTAAACCACTCCAAATCAAACTTTTAGTACTGGAACGGGATATGACCTGGTGAAGTTACGGGCAGCTGGACCTTGGTCAAAAATTTCAGCAGCAGGTTACACTTCTGGTCCTACTTATAACACTGCATGAACAGAACAAGACCTTACAAATTTATTTTATTTTTTGCTTTTAAATGAGCATAGTTCCATTGCCTTCCCTAGGGCTGTGCAAGTCTATAGGAGCTGAAGACTGCCTGTAATGTATGTTGTGTTATTCTGGTTTCCTAAACTGTACTTCGAATGATGGATGGGAGGCTGAGGAAGCTGATAACAATGCTAAATGGTGAGAGACCAAATATGCACCAGTAGCTCAGCTAAAATAGTGTAGCTGGCATAGAGCTGGGCTTGGGTTGAGAAATAGATGAAGTGTCCTGAGAGTGTGTCAGGCCTGGAGACCTTGAAATGAGGTTTTCTTTTTCAAAACATCTTTCTCTTGGGGGATGGTGCAGAGGGAAGAGTGTGACTTTTAAAAGCCATGAACATGAAGATTTCTAATCAAGAATACAGTCAATATAATAAATGTGATATCAAACAGATCAAGGATACAGGCTGCTGGGATCAGCTTGCTCCTCTCTGAAAGGGGAATGTGCACAGATAGGGAGGGCATCTGCACATTTTGTGTTATTTTCTTGAGCCCCGGATAGGTCCACCTATATGCCTCATCAGGAGTTTAGACCTTTTTAAAAGACTTGACATTTTTGCAGTGGGATTCTTCTCTTCCACGGTCTGTATACTGCACCTCAAGGAGCCCAGTTAGGTCCAGCTATTCTCTTTTGAACTTAGTCTTTCTCTGGTATATCTATGGGATCTGTGGTGCCTATCCTCTGGTGTAACAATTTGCTAAAGTCATCCCAAATCTACAAGTATTGACAGACCAGAACATTAATATTTTCCCCATCAGAACCTCTCTACTTGTGGATAAAATCCAAAGCATTTTTGCCAAGGTAAGTACTTACAAGTGCTGGAACACTGGCTAAAAAGAGTTTCCCCTCTGCCTTGGTATATTTAGCAAATTCTAATGGTAGGAGAGACACCAGTGACCGAGAAAATGTGGAGTTCTGCTGTGAAATAGCTGGTCTCAGCTGAAGCAAGACAACTTGAACTGAAAGGCAAGTTATATGGAGAAGAGACTTAATAGGCCTCCAGGATAAGATACTTCAGAAAATAAATCTAAGCATGAGTTTTTAGGCTTGCTTTTCTGTTCTTAATATTTTAAGAACTAACGTTATTCAAACACAGCATTTACTAATTCAGCATGTTTACAGACTGGCTGAGGCCTCCGAACACTTCTGAACTACAACCAATCAATGATGTTTGGATTTGGGCATTCAGTCAAGACAGAGGCAGAGAAGCAGGTAAATAAGGCAGTCAGTCAAAAACCTCATATTTGCATTTCAGTATTTTTCCTCTATTCATCTGTGTCAATCTTAACAATGAGGAGAGCTACTTTTCAGTGCTCTGCCCCTTTTTACTGATGGGTCCCAAAGATCCCCCCAGTGTAATTCTTACTGCCTGAAATTTTACAAGGTCCCCACAGCTCTTCAATTACCTTCGTTGGCCTGTCAAGACTCCAGCATCTCAAATTCAGTTAGCTGGTGTTTGGACCTCTGCCAAGGGCCAGCCTTTGCTCCTAATGACAGCCAGCTGAGGGGACACTGAGAGGGGCTGAATTCAATTTGCAGACCCTCTAATCTGATTAGGGGAGCAGGGTTTTTATTTTCTCCAAAGTTTGCAGTAGCCAGGATGAATGATGGCCAAAGGATGAGCTGTCAACATCAACAAAGAGTTGGAGACAAAAGAAAAAAAAATGAGGGGATATAAAAAAATTTTTTTAGAAGATAAATGAGTCTGCTGTGATTGACAGCAGAGCAAGCTGTTGAGTGAATTGTTCAGGTGACAATGTTGTGTTTGCAGAGTGTCACTCTGTGTGGGCTGTTAAAGCAGGAATGGATCCAACTACCAGGCAGATGTCAAATTCCAAGGAGAGCTTTTCTTTTTTTTCTAAATAGATCCAGTGTCCAGCCTCTAATAAATATTGCACTGTTCTCTCATCTGGGTCTAAAATAAGTAATACTTCCTCTGTTTTCTACTTTATGATACTCTATTACAACTACTCAGCTGCAACAAAAACTTATTCTATAGCCACACACACTACATTTTTCATTCTTCCACATCTGAGCATTTTGTCTTCTTGAATGGACTTGAGAATCACTCTGCTAAAGGCAGGTATCACTTCACATTAAAACATTCTCCTCAAGCATGCAGGTTTTATTTGATTCACTTCATAATACAATTATGACAATCCAAAACCACTTTCTCACTATGATTTTCCTAATGTTTTAACACCTTTCACATTCAGTTAATCTTTATTTTCTGTATCACCAGAACATGAGCCTGAAGGAAGACAGTGGAGCTATAGCAATTCTGCAGGCTCTCCTCTTCTGCTCACAACACCTACTGACTCCGCACACATTTATTTCTACTCACTTATGTCAGATCCTGAGGACAATTATTTGAAGAAAAAGCATTCTCTGATGAACAGGTACAGAGCAGGCTTAGACACCAATCCAGTAAAAAAGGCCCATAGCAAAACACAACAGATATTCATATACTCAGAATTTCCATTTAGAAAGTTTTTGTGGTCTAGAATCCATCTCATAAACCATGAGCAAAGCAAGAACATTTGGAGAAAGAGATGATAAGGGAGAACCCTGATTCCAGATCTGACCCTGCAGTATCACAGCATCCTTGAGTTGGATAGTGGAGTGACACCGATAAGTTTTACAGCCCTACAAAGTTCATGATGACTTTAGCTATCCATGGGAATCCCTGAGAAGGATACATTTTTGAGAGACTGTTTCTGAAACTTCCAAGTGGAAAGATAAGTCTCTGCCAGCCCCTCATAGTACTTCCAAGGCAACAGAGTGGTTAGCAAAAAACTTGGCTCAAGTGATAAATAACACCACCTTTTCTCATCACCCTGTAATATCCACCACAAAAATTCACTCTCATCCTATGAGCACATCAACTGCCAGAACAGCACGAAGACACAGTTTTGGGTATCAGACTTGAGAAGAGAGTCTGAAGTACCAGCAAGGTAGGAATCAAGTTGTCACCATCACCATAGCTTCACCTGAGAGTAGGAAGACAGGCATGGTCTCAGAGATGATCAGGCAGGAGCTGGTTGTGTCCCAAGAGCTGTGGACCAGTCACAGGAGAAAGGGAATCCAACTTTGCTCAGGCAAGCAGCACTATAGTGTTGTGAAGAGGCACAAAGCAGTTGCATCATTGCCTTAGTGTCTGAAGGTCTGAAACAGGGGATTGGTTTTGAGATATCCTAAAGGTGCTTCAAATAGAGAAACAAGCAGAAGAACCAAGGAGTGTGTACGATAGAGAAGGGGCTGTTGTTGAAACCACAAAGAAGCAGAGAGGATTAAAACAAAAATAGTAATAATTCTCTTCCTATTCTCCCATAAGCAATATCAGGAGTTGTGCAGAGGCTGCCTTTCTAGCAGGAATCTCACAGTGCTAGCAGTCTTGACTCACTTACCATCCTGAAATATTTCAGTGACCTCACCTCAGGTAAGACTTCCCTTAACTTCATAATTTAGCGATGGAGAGCTGCTGAAGGGGTATCTTTCAGCCATGTGCAGAGCTCTGAGGTCTCCTGTGCTCAAGAGTGGAGGCTTAGCATTTGGGAAGCAGCTTGTCATCTCATCAAGAATGTGCTTTCTGCCTCTGCCCATATTCAAAGCCTCTGCAAAAATAAATGAATGCTCACAAATGTTCAGCTGGAACATATTAGCTTGTCTGCAAAGATCCTTGATGGTCCCTTGCTCTAACCCCCCTCAGTTCTTGCATTCAACTGGATTAGGCTGTCTCCACAGAACATCCCAGGGCTAAAGGGCCAAGTGAAATTCTTGTTGCAATTATTCTTTTCTCCTGTCTATCTGGGGTCTCCGTGGAGCCAGACAGGAGAGCTGACAGCAGCTGCCTGCGTTGTGCCCTCTGCTTTCCTTGATAATGCTCTGGCAGAGAAGAATGAGAGCAGCCTGACAAAGCTGCAAAGGGGTGAATAAGCAGAGAAGAGGAAGGGGACAGGAAAATGAAGCTCAAATGAATGAGGAAAGCACATAGGAAAGGAGATACAGAAGCAGATATGGACACATAGGCAGGAAGAGTAGCAGCTGGGAAGGGCAATTTTGGAACAGGAGGTGAAAAGAGAAGACACACTGGCCTTCTGGAGCCTGGAGTCAGCACAGAGGATGCCCTTTGCAGTCTAACAGCAATAACAGCGTTCTGACCTCTTAAAAGTTACATCTTGAGCTTAGCTAGTGCAAGAATCATGATCCCATTTTATTATTCTCAATATGTTGCAAATGTTACATGGGTAGGAAATTACAACCCATATGTCATGGTAGTGGAAAGGAAAGGCTGCAAAACCAAATACCCCAGTGTCGGAAGGTGGCAGAATTAGTCACTGATGTCTTTTAATCTAAGCTTGTACAACAAAACTGTCACCTGTGCTTGTTATTTGCTTTACATTTTTATTGAGAATAAACTGACCAGAATGGATGCTTTGCCTTTTTATTGGCATCCATCCATTCAAAAGCATTAAATTATAGAACATATCATTCTATCAATAACACTACAATTTAGATGCCAAGTGTGCATTCCATATTCTGGATCTATCTTTATAGTCCAATAAGACTCTGAAAAGCCAAGCCAGACAACAAATGGAGATGGAAAAGACAAAAGAACTGAACATCCTAAAAAGCCTATGGATGACAAAACTTCAAATGATGGTGCATGTGTTTACATCTTATTTGAGATCATTAATGCAGTTACACCATGGGAACATTTGGCCCATTATTTATAATATCCAGAAGATGAAGAAGAGTAACACACTTAATTGAAACCCTTGTCAAAACGAAAAATTAATTATCCCCCAAAGATTCTCTGTCAAACTGTCTCTTTCTATTTGCTGCACAAGGGTAATATCAGCAAAACAGCTCTGCAAGTCCATGCTACCAAGAAGCACATATTATATTGTGTACAAGTAATGAAGGCAGGAGCCAAGTCAGGAATTCTGCTATGAAGAACACTTTCCTCAGACAATGCCTACTCCAAAATCAAACCTGTTTTTAGCAGGGTATTGGATAAGCATCAGGCATTGCTGTTCAAGCATGGCTGTCTCAACTCCAAAGAAGAGCTTCTGAGAAGCAGAAAGGATCATTACAAAACTACAGGATGGTCCAACAGCCTGGACACTGCCAGATAGGGAAAATTGAGGCTCTGCTTTGAGTAAAAGCAACAAAATTCTGTGCTGAACGAAAGGACCAGGAAGTTGTTGCCTGTTTTGGATTCCTGCTGCCTCTGCAAACAGTTCAGAGACCCTCCAGGGGAATAGAAACCAAGGACAGGGACTTCCACATCTGAAAAACTACTGAGAGATGGTACAATTATTTCAAGTCCATCCCTCTTCCTCACCAGGAAAGCAACAGCAGCCCAGGCAAGACTCACACACCTCCAACTTTGTGACCCCTTTTCCAAAAGGATGGACAACGAAAACTAAACAGATAACAGGACAGTGGCCATCTGCCCAGACCTAATCAGAAACATTCATTCAGTTTCTAAGTCTTCCTCGAGCAAAGGCCTACAGTTTCCATTTGCCCAGATACTGCTTTGTCCCCTGCCAAGCACTAACCCTGAGACAGAAAGAGCAAAGTCCCAAGTGCCTGTTAAAGGCCCCAGTCTACCAAACCTAGAGCAGAGAAGGACCCCTGGCTTTTTTCACTTTGCGCCACATTATCACAGAAAGGTGGATTAGAAGTTATCTCAGCTCTGCTTTCTTTCAGAGCTCCTTGGCAACACAGCCACCAAGATATAAATATGCACACACAAAAATTTGCAGCAGGCATATGTGCACACACAAGCCAATAGGCAAAAGCATTTCAAGGCATGGGGCAGATATAGCCAGGAAGGCAAAGGACTTCATGAATTTCTGGAAAGAGAGGAGTATATTAACCTCTTCTCGAAATTCAGCTTTTTTTTAAGGGTTAAAAAAACAAAAACAAAACCCCACCTCAGAAAATAAATAACTTCACACTTGTCCTACCTACCATCACCAAGCTTCACACAGATTGCAAGGGACCAGCAGAAGTTTCAAGCCTCCATTGTACAAAATATAACTTAAGAAGACTTAATTTGACTGAAGTAAGGTTAACAAAGGCCCAGCTTAACCTGAGTGTTCATAAACACACTAATTAAAGGGCTGTAGGCAAGAGAGCTTCCCATCGCTGAGTGTAGCAGGAAAGTAGCATTTCATGGACCACTTATTACTTTTCTAGACCTCAGGTGGCCATTAGCACTTGCACTAAGAGCATTAACACACTGGTGTTACCATTTCCGTTCAGCTGTGGTAACAGCACGGGAGGACAACACACACCAGGTGCGTACACAGTATACCACAGTGTGCTGTGCAAGCAGGAGCCCAGCAAACATACTGCTGTCACTCATGGTGCTCGTACCCGAAAGGGGCAAATGAACCCACCACACCAACTCCCTGTGCACAGCAAGTGACAGATACCTCTCTATCCAGCTCCACAGAGTATCAAAAGCTGTTCTCAGCAAAGGCTAAGACAAAGGCTGCTCACCATACGCTTCTCACAGCCTTGTTTTCCTCCAGGCCAGCACTTGTGCAGGGAGAGCCTTCCCCATCTCTTTGGATGGGAGATTTCCTACAGGTGATGGGTGTTGATGCAGACACCTGGAGCAGAAAGTCCTTCTCCTGGTGTTGTGGTGTGTTCAGTTTGCCAGCACCTGGCAAGCCACACACCCAGGCAAATTATGTAGATCTGTCCCCTTCTTCCCTCGTTTATGGTTATGTTCCGGAAAGTTCCACAGGACCAAGCGGCAGCCATTCCAGAGGTGGCCCTTAATGAAATCAAGTTAGCAGCAGAGCGGGTCCTGTCCCTTACCCCTACCCCAACCACCCCAACAGCCCACTTTACGCAAGTCGTTCAGAGCAGAACTGAGCCATATGTCAAGTTTATCGACAGGCTCAAGCAAACGGTGGGGAGGCAGTTAAAAGATCCAGGCAC